>CAJNSZ010002541.1:0-14989 GCA_905329745.1 Rotaria sp. Silwood2
GCATGGACCAAAAATGACTTTAAAGATTTTTTTAAAAGTTTTGATGAATATATCAACAATGCATACTGTCCATATTAAATACAAACTCTCAAAGAAATTTCATTCATTGGCTGAGTCATGGTACATAAAGGGTTAATCAAAGCATATTGAAAAATTATTTTTAAGCTTGTCGTACATACTAAATTCTCTCTACAAATCTTATTCATAAATTATTCATGTGTATTGTATAAGCAAAGCACACGACGCTTATAACTTTCTCTTCATTTTCTTTTTATTACCAATTATCATCATGATAAAGATTGTTTTAAGATGAAAATTGAAGAAAAGATAAAACATAAGGTAAAAGAGAGAAGTCAACAATATGATAAATAACCTTTTTAAAATTATAGATAAGTTGATAATCAATGCATTACCAGATAACTTGTGTTCAACTAAGAATTTCAACAAAATTTATTCTATTATATAATTGTGAATGAGTTTAGGACGAAACAGTGTACTTCAAGTGAACAAGTACGTTAAAGTACAAAGAAGTTTTACAGTATGTAGTAGTAGGTTAAAGTTATTTCGAAACAAAAAGTACACTGTAAGTCGTGTTGAGCAATGAAAAATATTTCTATATAATTATTTCAAGTTATTAAGCGCTCGATAATATTTCTTCCGATAGATAAAACATTCACATTGGGACATGATCACTATTTAAATAAGAAATTGTAATATATATTATTTTTGAATAAGATATGGATAAAAAAAATCAGATGCAAAATAATATAACATATAATGAGAAAAGGATGCATTTCAACGTAAACAAAATGCTTATTTCACATGGATTATCATAGTCATTCAATGATCTTTTTAATGATTACTTCTAATCCTAATTTTAGTATAATGATAGTTTCATGCGGTTAGATCAAAGCGTATATCGATTATCTCAGTCGTCTATAATTGTTGGATTCGAGATATTTTTATCTTAGATATTATTTTAGGGTGTTTTCCATAAATACTCAGGTAATAAATGATAATCTTCGAACAAGAGACAATTGTCACAGTTTTCAATATTTGAATATACAACCTTTTTCCGGTTTATTACAAAATAATGATGAATAATCGACGTTTAATGAATTCGTTTATTATTTGTATCAATGACTATCTGTTTTATGATTGTAATGTCATGATTGATTTCATCGTGTGGTAGTTGCTTGATGAGTTGTTTTTACAATGGTCTTGATCTC
Organism: Rotaria sp. Silwood2; assembly: GCA_905329745.1. NCBI lineage: Eukaryota > Metazoa > Rotifera > Eurotatoria > Philodinida > Philodinidae > Rotaria > Rotaria sp. Silwood2. Next base: position 1,230 of record CAJNSZ010002541.1, read on the forward strand.
TAATATATAGTAGATGTATTCGCTGTACATTATCTTATTTGGCAACTTAAGTCGGCTATTAATCAATGGAAACTGAGGATGTGGATATTTATTTAGCAGGTGTCTCACCGTGTTTCATTATAAAATGTGTCAGTCTTCTCTGCATTTGTAATCGTATCCTACTGAAAATCGAAATAGGTTACTTGAAATAATTACTGGTGTTCTTATTCAACAATAAGTACTGATGAATCAGAACAAATTGTATTGACCATTTATTTAACTTACAGCTCAAATACGCGAACAGTGCGCACTTATATCGGTTTTGTCGATTTCAACCTCATTTTTTCTGTTGTTTTTCTTTTAATGATTCTGATCTTACAGTTCCTATGTTTTTGTGCTTAAAAGCATAATACAGAGTCCTGATTTACGTCGACACAATCAATAACTAATAAGTAAGAGGTCAGAAAAGCAAATTGATTTGTATCTTCAACATTCAAGTCGGTCTATTTTTCAATTGATATACCATCATTCTCATCCTCATCCTACATAGAAATCAAACTGTAAAATTCTAATTTGCATGTCAATATATAGAAAAGAATTTTCTCTATGTTGTCAAATCAAAGAACTGGCAAAAACAACTTAGTGATATCGTCAAAAGTCGAAATGTGCCTGGAAACCCTTGTAGCAAACAGTGTTTTAGAAGTTACCATATCGTGTAGTTGCTGAGCGATCTCTTAAAAAATAAAACTGAGACGCATTTCATCAGACACATAATTCAATAGACTACAAAAACATATGCTTCTTATCTCCAACCATTTTACTGGAATTTCTCAGTTAGTACTAATTTAGAGACATTCAGGCTAAGAGTCGGTGTCAACTCTTCCGAAATGACACTCACACTCACACTCCATATAAAAAGTTAGAAAGGTATATGTCTTTTCTCCTCGTTAAATTTCATGTTCTATTATAAGATGTGAGTATCCAAGTGCATCTAAAACAATTGTTATTATTTAAAATGAAAATATATTGATGCTAGATGCTGCAAACATAAGGGTATTAAATGTTTAACAATATGGTTTATAGGGTTTTGCTTCGGGATCGACTGGATAAGCTGGACATGAACATTTACAAGATATTATTTTTCCAGATTGATTCAATGGACATTGCGCATCACAACCGGCACATACATAGACATACCATGTACCAGCATTCGCTTCACATTTATTTATAATTTTCGAGCAACCACCCGGTTGAGTCCATTCACCATAAACATCATGATCTTTAAAAAGACGCGTTATATGTATATAATTTTCTCATCTACAAAGTCACCTACTTGTAAATCCAGTTCTTACACTATCATCTCTTTGACCAAATTGTCTTCGTGCGACAACACGAAAACTTCCTGTTTGATTATGTCGTTCATAACAAATGGGCACTTCTTTTTGTCCGATCATAAGACGATTGTCATTATTTTCGGTTAATTCTAAGGCACAAGCACTCATTAATGTACCCGTATTACATTTAGTTGAAAGCTCAGTGTTTGTTAATCCTGTGGAACACACATTTACATTTTGTAATGTTATATCATTTACAGTCGTCCATCTGTAGGCGAGCGATTGAACAAAGACTTTAGCGGAGAGTGTCATATTTTTTCGTTCTTCTTGAATTTGATGTGCTTGTGTTTGACGAATGACACTCGTTGCTTTCATACGCTTTTCTATTGCTTGTTTTAAATTTCTTTTTATCACGCTATTTGTTATTAAATCATACCAAGGCAAATATTTTTCAACTGTTAATAAAGCCGGATTATAGACGATTGTCTTCTTCCATTCATCAGTATTGTTTATTAAGAGAATATTACCACCAATTCTATGGTCTAATAATTTTTTACGTCTCATGTAATAAAATTTATCAATACATGGAGTTTGTTCTAGTAGTTCTTGTTTCAAATTTTCTTCAAATATCGACTGAGAGAGTCCATCAGTAATTTCACTTGTATCTATCACACAACTTTTAAACAGAATTTGCTGCTCTGTCATACCACCAACTTTAGTAGATACAGTAATATGTGTTCCCCAAGCATCTATAAAATTTTCATAAAGTTCGTCATTGTATTGAACTGTTAGAGCATCAACTGCTCGTTGAGCATATTTATTCAATTTCAATGCTTGATCTTCATCTTTTATTGTTACTGTATACATCGTCTTCAAATCTTGAGTTATTGCTGTGGCTTGATTATCTTTGAAATAATTGTTATAAACATCAGAAATGTTTTGAACATGTGCTAGTTGACCGCCAGTCCATCCACCAGCTTCTGCATTCTTAAGCCATACATCAACTAATTCAGTTTCTGTATGAAATATGCGAACATTAATACCAATTTCATTCAATGACGGCTTCGTTAGTGTTATTTCTGGTGGAACGAGAAATATTTGCTGTGATTCTTTTTCCATCCATTGACGATTACCTGTGGATAGCTGCAAAGCTGGTAGCAAAAGGTTACCAGTACTTACGTCGATAGCCATACCCACACTGTGTGGCAGTTGTAAAACAGCGGGTAATTTTCTGGATTTAATATTGTCAGATGTTGCAGTGTCTTCGCCACCGGGACAAAACATTCCATGAAAACCGATAATCGGACATAAAGCTGCTCGTGCACTGGTTAAATTAAAAGGACTATCAATAGATTCAGTTTCATTTAATAATGATTTTGTATTTTTTAGGCTAGATAATTCAGTTGATTGGAATTGAAAGCCACGAATATTGGCCGCTATGACTGCAAGATAAAACAGCACCCACTCTTGATTAACCACTCCATAAAAGAAAATATGCATTATCATTGTAGAATAATATTTAGTAATCTGCTTTGCCCGGTAAATTGTCGTTCGTTTTGCCTCTCAGTTAATCTGATAACAAGTGTAAGGATGCTAAAAGAAGTTTAAATTGCATCTTTTCTACCTTCTCTTTATGGATATATGAAGGTTCTGTTTCATGTATGTATGTGATGATCCGAAAAGTTCGTTTTAATAAATGAATGCATAATTGCCGAGGATAATTCACGATAACAAGTTTATTCTATAATTCAATTCCGTTCTTTTTCGATTGAATAAAGAAATATAACTAAGCATAAATATACAAATTATTGTTTAACCGGAAAATCTTTCCATGTTTGAATTAATAATTGAAAAAATTTTCAACTAGTATGTTTTTTACCACTCTTATATTTACTTAAGAAATTGAAAACAAAGTTTCTATTCCACGAAAACTGATATACATTCTAGAATAGAAAAATACAAATGAAATTAGTATGGAAGAGTACAGTCTTTGCCAATGATTTTAGAAACATGTAATACATTAGTCTAAAGCAATTCTTTTACTTCCTAATGTTGTTTGAAAGGTCAAGATAGGAGCAGATGATTTGCTTTAATGCCAAGGAAAAATTACCATTTAAAGAGCTTTATAATTTAAATTTAATCATCAGGTAAAAGCATTATTTTCATATTTTTATCAAGCTTCACTAAACATTGCCCCTCGAAATTTTCAAAAAGAATTAACTCATCACGATGTATAGTTACTTCCTTTATTTTTCTTATTTTCAAACTTTCAACGAAAATCAAGGTTCATTTGCTCCAATAAAAAGCATGGAAGTAAATTTGCATGATTTAAGATAAACAGAAATTACATCTAGTTGAAATGGTTATTCATCACACTATGATTCTTCTCTATTTCTCTTTATAAATAAGGTTGAAATAACGGAGATGAATTCATTTTTCTCTAATAGTCTATAAGCAATAACAATTCAACCACTCGGTAATCCAAACAAAACGGAATCTTTTTGTCAGTATACGGAAGGTATGTGCTGCATTCATTTTGTCATCATAAATGTAACATATATTTATGAAAGGAAAAGATGCTAAAACTGTTATTCTTACTACTGGTAACAATTGTTACAGCAAAAGATTTACCTGGATTAGATTATCTGACATCTGGCTTTGATGCCTTGAAGATGATTAGCAATAATGAAGACGTTACATCATCGGATCGATCAAAATTTCGTTTGTTTGATTTAAGTGAGCGTGATGGAAATGACTATGAATTGGAAGTAATGAACAAGACTCATACATTTTCAACACCAAGCCTCATTCAAGTTACCAATATCAATATGAAAACCCGTGTCAGTGTTGAATCAGTTTCATATACGTATAAAGAATTTTTTAATAGGTAACTATTAGTATAAAAGCTATTATTCAAGAAGTAAATGAATAGAATGATTATCTGTTTTACAGTTATTTCAACTCATATTCATTTTCGTTTTCAATACCTGTGGGACCAGTACAAGTATCAATGGGTTACCATAGTGCATTGAAGATGGCCTATCAAGCAATAACTAAAAAACAAACGGCCATCGGAATGTCAACAGATTGGTGGGGAATGTTTTCTGTTCAATTGGCACCAGCATATATCCTGAAGTATGTGTTTACTATTATAATTCATACTACCAACTTCTGAAAGTGTTCAGAATCCACAACGAGAGAAGTGAAATGAAGTATAGAACATAATGTATGAGTATGAAAAAAACTCAAATATCAAGAATTCCGACAAAATATTAAATAATTACCCTAATTTGTTTTCCAACTTTCCAGGGGAATGACTGGAGAATAGAGTGGATACTAATGAGAAATGAGTTCGAGTTTTTTGTTGATTTAGTGTTCACACTTCGACACATCCGTCCTTCGTGTGATTTCATCAGAGAGGAAGAAAAAACATTTTTCAATTTCTTCTCTAAAATTGTTTGTCATTATATTCATATTTTTGCTAATTTTTTGAGAACTTAATATAATGATGGAGACATCGAAGGATATGAACGTTTTTGTGCTGAAGAAAAAGAGTTACGTTTATACTATTCTGCTGACTATAAATTCGAAGCAATAACCGACAACATTTCTTTCCAGATAATGTTGGCTAACCTTATTTCATCTTTAGGTTTGATCCTATATTCAATCGCAGTCTGTCAAAATTAGTTGCTAATCCGACAACAGACTCCAAGCAAATGTATTATAACCAGTTGGTATCTACATTTGGCACTCATTATATTTCGTCGATTGTTGTTGGTGGTACTGTAGAAATGTTCACTCAAGTCAATAGTGAATTTCAAGAAAGTCATAGTAAAATATCAGTATCACAGGAAATAGGCATCGGATTCGGTTTAGAAATGGGTCAAATATCAATTAGTAATAGTTTTGGTAGTGAAGTTGGTGTTAATACCGAAGATTTTAAAAAAAATACTCAAATTCAAGTCGAATTCTCTCCGGCTGTAATAACAACACCTGAAACAGAAAAAAAAAATATGATATTTGGTTGGATCGAGCTTCATCTACGCCAGTAGTTGTTAACCGAACTCTATCACCATTGGTAGATCTATTGATCGAATATCCGGTTGAAATACGACGTCATCTACAATTGACTATTGATTATTACTTGAAAAGTGGCACATTACCAACTATCGATCAACTCATGAATGCCAACAAGCGTAGAAAACGTGAAACCAATGATCATAAGGCCTTACCAGGTTTAGATGTTGTCGGATGTGGCTATGATATTTTCTCATTGAAAAGTAAATCTTGCCTATTGGATATAACAATGAATGATAATACAACATGGCTAGATGTATTTAATAATTTCAGGACATATAAAGTTCCAGATGGATTTTTTGTAACAAGCACTAAAGATTTGTTATCAATGTCAGATACAAAATTTTTTAATACGTTGAAAGAATTCATTACTGATTCATATATATCAAATCAACAAGATTCATTTGGCTTCTTAGGCTTTGGAGCATCGACGGACAAACAAGAAATGAGAACTAGATATCAAAGATTTTATCAACACAAATATCGAATGGCATGGACAAAACAACAAATCATTTGGTTTACATTAGCTGCAGCGACATTTCCTTCACCTAAATTCAGTCGAGTTGCTGACTTGTCGATTGCTGGTTTGCCAACAACATTCGATTCGAATTCAACTGATTACGAGAAATTTCAGCGATTTTTCGATGCCTATGGTACTCATATTGTTGTTCGAGCTGATATAGGTGGCATGATGTGGGCTGAAGACTATTTTGAGTCGTGTTTGATCACTAAAATGACCGAAAAATGGATTCGACGAGAAATTACCAAACGTTATTGGTTTTTTGGTACAAGTCGAGAAATCATTGAAACTTATCACAAAGAAGTCGAAAAAGAATATCAACAGAATTCGTTATCCATCCTCAAGATCATTGGAGGATTCACTTCAATAGTTCCATTCAATGGTTATACTTGGCTTCCGACGGTCAAAGACGATCCAAGCCCAGTTACATATGTATTGCAACCTATCTACACACTTTTGCCACAAGGTCCACAGCGTAATGCATTGAAAGAAGCAACATTTTACTTTCGATCGGCCACAGCTAATCAGTCGAACTTATATATTCAACGTTTAGAATCTGAAACGAGTCCACCACCTTTACCACAATTGAAATGTACCGAACGGCGTCGACGACGAAAACGTTAGAGTAATCTGGGTTAATTCAGATCACTCCAGCAAAAGTCGCTATGACCTTATTTCTCCATCCCTGAACTCATCTCTTATCTGTTCTTATAAAATAAAAAAATATATCACTCGATAGCTCTAAATGTTTTTTATGTGATCTCAAAATATCTCAATGAACGAATGTACAGCTGTGATGTAATAGTCACAACACTGACATCACTATCGCTCACTTTTCATAAAATAAAAATCTATCTGGAGTAATTCCGATCAGCTAAGCAATTTCACCTGGGGTAATTTCGATCACTGAAGCTATTTTAGCTGATGACCACTTATCAAACCTATGTCACTTTTAGAATATGTTTTTGATCAGTACTCGTCAGAGAAAAGTTGTTCAGCTCTCTTTTCTCTATTTAAACATGAAAAATAAAGCTAAGTTCCATGTGATCGATTAAATATTATGCTAGTTGACGGAATGGCAGAAAAACGTGATCTTCTTGTGAGTGACCACTCACTCTTTCTCGTACTATTTCGGGCATATGATAGATCATAGAAAAAAAACAGTTTACTGTTTCAGATTCAAAAATGTTTGGGCTACAGAATAATATAGAAGAAAAATTTTTGATAATCATTATTGCTGACAAGGGAACATTCCCAGGTGTCGGCACGCTTTTCAGTCGGGGTTTCGCGCATCTTGTATCCCTTAGTGAGCTGTGTCTATGGTAAAAAAAAGTTCGTGCCCATGGCTTGTTTCTAGCGCGATACCGATGTTTTAATGAATTTTCTCCGTAGGACCCTACTTTTCCAGTGCAACCATATTTTCGAATTTTGACATAAAAGTTTGTCCACATAAAGTTCTCAACTAGACCAGCTTGCAAAAAAAAATTCAGAATTTTTGGACGGAGTCTCTTCAGGATATGAAGATTCGATGAAATAGGCTCTTTTCTTCAGATAGTATATACAGAATGCACTTTTGGAAGTGTCCATATCTCGAAGAGACTTCGTCGAAATATTCTAAATATTTTTTTGCAAGCTAGTCTAGTTGAGGACTTTATGTGGACAAAGTTTTATGTCAAAATTCGAAAATATGGTTGCACTGGAAAAGTAGCGTCCTACGGAGAAAATTCATTAAAACATCGATGTCTCGCTAGGAACAAGTCATGAGCACGAACCTTTTTACCATAGACACAGCTCACTAAGGACTACAAGATGCGCAAAACCCCGATTGAAAAGCATTTCGACACTTGGGAATGTTCCCTTGTGAGTTATATGGGTGTTTATCAGGTTCGAAGAAACCATGATATTATAAAATTTTCAGTTTATTTAGATAGCAGTCTTATGAAAGTGGTAAGTCACCATAAAATATAGTATATAGTACAAACAAAGTTAAATTATGCTTCTCCACTAAATAATGAATAAGAAGACAAAACCTAAGTAATCAAAAAAATGAGAAAGAACTTGATTTGTACCGAGTATTGAGAAAATCATCACAGAGAATAAGAAAATCCTATAATATAAAAGAAACAACAGCTGAGTTTGCTTGACATATACAGGAAGTACAGAAGAGTCGATGTCATGAGCTATAGACAATAAGAAAATGAAAATTGTTTTATATATAAAATAGCTATTTGATGATCATGAAACAGTGGAAATAGGTTCGAATACATTATTGATGAAACAGTTTTATGAATTAAAGAAAGGCAAGTTATTAGTGAATCGTCATGTACTTTTAAATGCTTGAGAGATAGATGATCTCTTGTGATATGTTTGTGATGAACTATTTGAATTTGGTTCAATGAAATCAGAGTATCTTTAATAATAGACGACGAGTATGGAAAATGTTGTAATGCTAAAATTTCACGAGAGATAAAGTGTCCAAATGAGACGATAGCAAAAGATGAACGAAACAAGCATATCTCATTGAATAAAATAAAACAATTAATTAATGGTAATTGAAGATTGAATAGGAATCATTGATGGATTTGATGATACAATGAATATTGTGCTATTTTGAGCTGATCTTACAGGTGAGTCTAGAATATAATATATAATCTTTATCGGCACAGATGCGAAAATTTAAAAAACTTAAGAAATAGTTCAGTGTATCACTTTTAGAAAAGCAAGAATTCCAAAACACACCATCTTTAAACTTCATATTATCCTACCATTTGTTTGTGATTTACGCTGCTTTGTATCATTAGATTTTCGATTAGTAGGACGCGACTGTTTAGAAGCTTTTTTCTGTTTCTGCTCTTCAAGTTGTTTAATAACATCACTCTCTGTCATTATTTGTCCAGAAGATCGCTTGAACATCGCTTATATCTATTGCGACAAAGTATACAAAAATCGTTTCCAATATAGTAGCTATATAGTATTCAACATTACTATCTTCATCAGATGTATCAAAGCCCATTATTTGTTATCCTCCTTTTTTACGTTTATTGGCTTGTCCGGGTAGAATTGATTGTTGATGTTTGATTTTCGATATATTATTCGTTTGATATTCTTGTATCGCTCGAAGTGATTTTTCAGATGATATATTTTTTAAAACGTTATCTAGAAGGATCATTTTTACAATAGAAACAATACAACTGTTGGAATTACCATCTTCATTGGATGCTTCGATGATAACTACTTTTGATGGTATTTCTTTGCGCTTAGTATCTCGTTGTGATGAATTTGATTGATTATGTTTAATAGTTAGTGATGTATTTTTTAAATATTCTTCGTTTTTCGTAGATGAAATCATAATTGACGAAGCAGAAGTAGATCGATGTGGAATATAATCTTCGTCTTCGTCATTATCATCATTATTGGTACTATTATTTGATATTGTCTCTTGTAAAACTTGATCAAGAGCAGAAATAGCATCTTGAGAAAAAGTAAGAGAAGAAAAGACAGGTTGAGAAGAACATATAGTATTATTCATCGGACGATAGCTATTAGCATCAGTATTGTTATTCAATGTATCAAAGTTGATGGATGAAGATGAATCATCTGTTTGATCATTTCTAATATCAATAGTTGAAAATGAAGTAGTAATAGAAGTATTATTTTGTAAAATACGTGACCGATCTATAGATTTTGGATTCAGTGGAAAAACGCCTGCCTTCATAAAAGACTTTACAATATTGTTTCGTGTTTGAATTGTTTCAGTTTCCCATAATTGTTTCAAAAGTGATGAAAATCGGGCTTTGTTGATGGTTTTTATTATGTGTACGATTATATTCCATTTTCAAAATTCTATGAGGAAATTACACAAATTTCATTAGAAAGAAAACTTACTTTTTTCATTCGATCTTCAACGGATTAAAAAACACAACATCAAGAGGTTATAAAATATGGATCGCATTTGATGGAAGACAAAGAATTATTCTGAAAGTTTTAGAAAACCTTTACTTGATTTAGTGAACAAAGATGACAGAAATGAAGAAAGAAAATTTATTTGACGACTTGCACATTGTTTTTAACAGCTAGTTTGAGTGTTTCGATCTTGAAAGGGCTTCCATGACCATCGACGATCAAGACTAATGGACGACTAATGGGCGTGGTAACTCTTTTGTATGCTGTAAAAAAATTTGCTCACACCATTCATAAAACAACATTTATTCCATTCAACTAATTACTATTAGGAAAAAATTCTTTTATTTCTATTTGTGGAAAAAGCCAAAAGCTATAGGAAGCTGTAGGACCCAAAGACACAAAACATCTTTGTAATTCTTGGTTAAAAGAATCTAGAAATCTGCTAGTAAGGTATCAGAAGTATGTGTTGAATTTCATATCAGTTGACCTCCTACAGCAATCGTCTTCCTGAAAATGGGTATAATACCAACAAGTACGAGAAAATCATTTTATTAGCAATTAGAAACCCAATCAAAGCTATTATCTTCAATAGCACGTCGACTTTTTAATTCAAAAGTAAATAAAAAATCCCTTTGAAAAGTACTCAGATAAAGGCATTCGGGTCATTTCAGACCAAACAACCCGGGAAAATGGCACGAACATCGAAGAAGGAGTCCCTCAATCACATTCGGTGGATGGATTTTTTTAATTTCGATTTAAATTGACCATAGTTAGAGAGAGCTGGCCACTGGATCATATCAGTGGATTTCAGCTTCCAAGCTTCTATTATTTTCCTTAGATTACCAGCCGTAAATGGCATTTCTCTGGCAGTAATTTGCGGAAACTTTACGGATCCGTATGCAGGTATCACCGATCTAGGCACGAGTAATATTATTAGACAAAATTTTCTTTTTAAGCCAAATACTCAATAGTTATCTGATGCAGAACTATGATAATGCAAGCTCAGCAGCAAACTATTTGAGTCGTTAGATAGATGAAAGCTGTATCTCTCGCTTCTTCATACGTTTTTCTCTTATTATTGCATTATAGATTCCATGCTATCTATGAGATGTTTATAGAAAACGCTGGGCTAGATTACGGCAAGTATTAGCAAATGAAGCCTTCTCAAAAAAGAATTGAATACTCTAAAGAAGCATTCTCGTTTTGATGCTCTGAACAAGACCAAAGAATTTAATGTACAATTATCTTAGATAATCGCAATGAATATTAATGAAGCTAAAAGATTTTGATGGACTTTATGCAAGTTATGAGCTTCCTAGTAGTTTTGTGAGAATGGTGTTCATTAGTGTTTTCCTGAAAGAAAATTACTTGTTAGAATTACTAAAACCGGTACCTGGTGGTCCTCCACAACACCATTCGTGAAACAACCGATTCGATTTGTAAACAACAAATGGTGGCAAAAGAAAACCAGTAGCTGAAGCGCAAAACATAACACTGGTATATACTTTTCCACCAGGATCTCCTTGAACTTGATAGGCATTAGATGTTCGCCGATGCACCAGCACTTTGCAGTAGCCGATGCCGTCAGACATGCCTACCTATAGTAAAATTTAATTATGATAAAACTAGTCGTAAGAGCAAATATATTATTTTCACCTGTTTCATCACAGTTAAACAACTGTGGTGGACGATTTACTAGATCATTTTCTTTGGTAATTTTAGATAATAGTTCGGACCATTGATCAATTTGTTCAGAAGTTAGTGCTGCACGTTTTTTTTCCAAAGGATATGACTTTTTTAAAATGAGATTTTCGTGTCGTTTCAAAAACGAATGAAGCCTATCATATGTTGATGTTTCTGCTGGAAACATGTGGCTCTTTTTCAGAGATGAAGCATATTGTTTAGAAAGATTCAAAAATTCGCTGATTGATAACAGTACACCCCAGTTCTTTGTACAAAATGTTTTTTCAATTGAAAAAGAATAAAAGAATTTTTTTTACTTGTAAAACAAGAACTGCTTGTTCAAGATACTTTTCGTCTTCGTTACTGCATTTAGTTGGTCGACCAGTTCGGCCATATAAAACTTCATTATTTACATAAGAATTTAGAGTCGAATATGGAACAGAATAAGTATTTGATGCTTCACGAATCGAAGATCCATTCGTTACTGCTGTTATAGCCAGTTTAAGATCATTATCCTGGTACTTCTTTTTCACATTCTTTTTAATATAATTTCATGACATTTGTTACAATTATCCGTCTAATCCAACGTCACCGACAAGCAGTAAAAACCTTTACAAAATGAAAACAATTAAAGTAATACAACGAACACGCTTATATACCAGAGAAAGGGGAAGAGAAACGACCAGGAATATCGATCGTGATATTTGTTCTTTCTTTTTTTTTCGTCCGCTCATGCAAGTAAATATGTAACGCATCTCGAAAATGTAGAATACGATGGCAAATTTATTTGTATGATATCAATGAACTAAAATTGAATGAATCATGATCATATCCTTCAAATATAAAGAAAGAAGTTCATAAAAGGCCATCCATTATCACTGGAAACTATTAAAAGTGTTTCAAATCGAAACACTCATTATCATACGACAACGAATCGATCAAAAACTATTTCTGCCATAGGAAAAAGTCATCGTTATCATTTTAAAATCGCCTATGTGTAGTGAGATCACTGTTCAAATGAAAAACGTGCTTCTGAAAAAAAAATCAACAAAACAATCAAGTCCTACAGCCTCATAAACACCTATATAACTCAGCAATAATGATTATCAAAAATTTTTCTTTTATAACATTTTGTAGCCCACACATTTCTGAATTTGAAGCACTAAACTGCTTTTTTCTACGATCTATCATATGCCCGAAATAGTACGAGAAAGAGTGAGTGGTCACTCACAAGAAGATCACGTTTTTCTGCCATTCCGTCAACTAGCACAATACTTAATCGATCACATGGAACTTAGCTTTATTTTTCATGTTTAAATAGAGAAAAGAGAGCTGAACAAATTTTCTCCGACGAGTACTGATCAAAAACATATCCTAAAAGTGACATAGGTTTGATAAGTGGTCACCAGCTAAAACAGCTTGAGTGATCGGAATTACCCCAGGTGAAATTGCTTAGCTGATCGGCATTACCCCAGATAGATTTTTATTTTATGGAAAGTGAGCGATAGTGACGTCAGTGTTGTTACTATTACATCACAGCTTTACATTCGTTCAATGAGACATTTTAAGATCCCATAAAGAACATTTAGAGCTATCGAGTGATATATTTTTTTATTTTATAGGAACAGATAAGAGATGAGTTCAGGGATGGAGAAATAAGGTCATAGCGGCTTTTGTTGGAGTGATCGGAATTACCCCACATGGGGTAATTCCGATCAGCTCGATACAACTTTTGCCATTTTTGTTAATATTTTTTTTTCAGAACATGACCTTTCGGTGATTTTTTTTATCATTAGATAGAGAACATTTCGAACTAGTTGTGGTCCAAAAATCATCTTTTTATCATATAAAATGAGGAAGAATGAACAAAAACAAAATCAAATTTTTAATTTTTGATCGAAATTATCCCATATTACTCTATTCAAAATAATCGTTTTTTATCTGGATTGAAAAATGCACGAGCAAAATTGTGCCTGATCGCTGGTTATCATGGTATGTTTTTCCCAGGCGATGCAAGAATCGGCGCCGTTAATCAAACATCCAATGCTACCAATGGTACTCGACTACCATTGCGTTTACGCTCCTCGTCGATACTTCCTCTACCACGAAGTGTTGGAATGGCTATAGATATTAGTACGGGCGATATTCTTTTACCGGCATTGAATTTAACTCCAGGCAGCTTGACTTGGACGGATTTAGAAACTGGTCAGACATTTTTCTACCTAATGAAGTCATACTTTCTAGCCGACAGATCGATGACAATA
>CAJNSZ010002542.1:0-14984 GCA_905329745.1 Rotaria sp. Silwood2
TTTGCATAATAACTTTTACGAAAGTCGCGATGGGTCCATTTTTCCACAGAAAGCTATAGAGAAAAATGGGTATTTTTGCAATAACTCAGGAACAGCTCGACCGGTCTTTCTCATCTTCGAACTCGACCGAGCTATTGTCAAGACTAAGCTATGTAGAAAAGTTTCATCACAATCTGACTTTGCTGTCAAAAGTTATTATGCAAACAGTCAATCGGACGGACGGACACACTGACTATTCTATAGTATACTCACTTTTTGAGTACACTAAACTATGATTCGGTTCAAAACTAATATCAGATTCAGAATCAGCGTTAAAAACTGAGTCGATTTATATATGTTGTGAATAATTCTGCAACAAAAAAAATTTTTTTTGTAAAAATCCCTGTACTCCCCCTCAGGGATGGTCTGATCAAAAATCACAATTTTTTCGATAACTCAGCCATTTCTTGACGGATCCTGCTCATCTTCGAACTCGACCGAGATATTGTAAAGACTAAACTGTATAGAAAATTTCATCGTGATCGGACTCTCCTTTCGAAAGTTATCGTGTAAACGGCCGGACGGACGGACGGCCGGACATACTGACCGATTCTAGAGTGTACTCACTTTTTGAGTACACAAAAAACATTTTCACTATCAATTCAATTGAATCAATTCAACATTTATTTATTATTAAAGTATTTTTCATTTTTATTTTATCAGATTTTCATCATAAACAACTAATTATGTTTTTCTATTTATCTTATATTTTCAAATTTTTTAAGTAAAAGCTTCATATCACTAAAGAAAACTTCATTAATAACAATCGAAAAAATGAACATCGAACTATTTACAATTCATGCATAATAAAAGGCTACCATGCACTCAGATACTGTCGTGCATCATTGTGCTTATTTTATCTGGAACACTCTTTACGAATGCTGTTATAATTTATAATAATCTGATCTCTATTAGAATTAATGATTTAATCAATCCATCTATTTAAATCATATTCGTCTTTCTTTTTCTCATCATCTAACGATAAATCGAATGTGGGTTTCTATAGGGGTGTGAATGTGTGAATAGGTCTGAGTGAATAAACTAGCCACGCCCACATCCAATGCTAAAATATTTAAGTATTCATTTATACATGTTTTCAGCAACTCAAGTCTTTAGATTTAGAATATTTTTTCCTACTGATTTACTCACACGAAAATTAGTTCAGATGCTTTTTGCAATTGCAATGATTCTTTTGCCTGTCGATACTACATAGTATTCTAGTAAACACCCTACAAACAAGTGAGTTTCCATTTAGATTTGAATGAGCTATTGAATTTTTCAAATATCTCCTTTCACGAGAAAATCCACAAAGGTGCGATTTTTACGATTTTTTTCGTTAAAATTTCGCAGCATTATTATGCGTTATCTTTGGATGTTTGTCTGACTGAGTTTAATTTATTTCATTGCGAACAAACTATTGATAATAGTCAAAAGCAAGGCTGATGTACACACGTTAAATTAAAAGGTGTTAGTAAAAATGTTTTCACATTTTTTGAACATATAGATGTCATTGAAGAGAGGCACAAACAGTCTATTAGAAAGAAAAGTGCATGCTCTTTTAAAATAAATGATCAAACTTATGATTGCTTTGCTGGTTCAACTCATAAGAATGCTTATACCGACTCCAATTTATTTTGTTCGATCATATGCAACTTTTCTGGTTGATATTTTGCAACAGCTTCGACTTTCTGATGTTGTAGAGGATTTATTTTTCTATCAAATTATTAACTACAACGAACACGAAATCAAAAATACTTACGAAGACATTTCGAAAAGTTATTCTTTATGTAAGACGACATTTTTCTGAAGAAAAACTTCTTTTTCAAGTTTCGGTATTTAGGTATGATAGATTTTGATCACATGTAGAAACAGGCAAAAAAAAATAAGAAATCCAATATTGTATAGAGCAATCTTCACTTTACAAAATTGCTGCCAAAAAGACTTTCTTACTTTTTGGATTGAATTAGTGTTGATAAAAATACAAAATTTAACCGCATGAAAGGTTCTATGTAGACGTCATTGTTAGTATCCCTTAGAGATTGGATTATCGATGCACTAACTTAAAATAAAAAAAAACGAAGTAAATGGTCAGAAATAGTGTGAAATTCTGACTCTAACCGATTCTTTTTGACTTCTTTCATTCATTTAAAAGTGAACGAAAATTGGTCCGACATGTTACGCAAAGACTTTGTACACAGAGGTTAGTAATACATGAAATGCATAATAAAACCATTGAAATGAGTCACATAAAGATGATAAGACCGAATTATTAGTATAGAAATATCAGAACCCAATAGCTGTGTCGGGAGAAGAAAATGGTTATTATTGATAGATGAATTCCTGAAAATAGTCATCAACAAAGCGCACAGACGTTTCATGAAATATATCAATAGACTTACGTTTTTCAATTAAAAATTTTAAAGTAACATACTATTTTTATTTGAAACTTGATGAATGTGAAGTCGCAAAAGACCACTCATAATCAATATTACAAAAATGAATAAACATCTCCCTAAAATAAAAGGTCATAGCTTTCTATTATGAAAAATCGTGACACAACACATTTTCCCTTACCTTCTATTCAGGATGGCCTTCTCATATGGGGTGGCCCTGTATTTTGAGAGAGGTTTACGAAATATTACAGTGTAAAACATATGCCCATGGATTTAACAACAAAATATGTAGAAGATAACCTACTGATGATAGAAAGCTAATCTATTGGAAGAAAACAAGCATAACATTTTATTCAAATCTTTTGTTTTAAAATGAATGCAAAATTCACAAGTTCAAGAGCTTAATTATGAATAATGGCTAAACTGTCACAAAACATTATAAAGTGACTCAGAACAATGAAGAAACTGGAAAATGCATGTCATAACTTCTTTAGTATAATGCAGTTGAAAATCTGTCACTAATTTACAATAATTGTTTATAGCTTCACAGAATTTAAAGCTATCCTAGTCCAACTTTTCCTCTACAGTTATGAACAATATTTATTCCTTTACTCCTTTCAGTTCCTTTACTCCATGTATTGCCTTTGGGCTAAAAGCACTCAGAATAGTTAATGGATAAATATTATTTATAATCGTAAAAGAATAGCTAGGCCAGTATAAGTTTTATTTATTTTAGATTATTTCAACAATAGCTACTACTATTGATATATCTAGAATATACAGGATAATTGAAAACGCAATAGCATACAGTTTAGCGACATCTTTTAAACAATTAAATGAGTCGTATACGGATTCTATCCAATCTGTATCAAATATTCATGCCATTGTAGAACTATTTGGCACATGTCTTGTATGTATTGTTAATCGATACCCCGTATCCGAAATTTAAATCGATGAGTTTAGTTTGATCAATTTTATGAAGTTCTTCATTTTTCTCTCAGTAAGAGTGACAAAAAACGAATAAAATATTCCCAAGCTACCTTATTTGTCAAGAGACTTCATTATTTTTCATGTCTTCCTAATAACTCCTCGATGAACGAAGAAAGAGAAAAGGCAACACTTTTGATCGCAATTGTAATGCTTTTATTTTAAACCGTCTACCTTTTAACGGCATCTTTTCAGTTCTGATTAATGAATTCATTATTCTTCGAAGTAAAATATTGGTTTCATTTCGCGCTAATACCGAGTTTTCTTTTTCGTTGAAGACCAAGTATGTTCTGATTTAGAGAAAAATGAAATTACAAAAATTTTCAGAATTTTCATCAGTTCGATTATTACATTGCAGTGCAAATCAAAAATGTTGAATAATATTGGAGTTTCGGAAGTTATATCATTTTGGAGAGTATTGAACAATTTAAAACAAACAATACTTGAAATTGCAGAATTTTTTTTAGAATGCTGAACACTGTTGGTGAATACCGAATTTTTTTCCTTTTATATTCTTCGAATTTGGGATCCATGCTTATCAATTAATAAAGTTTCACTCATTTTATGAGAGATTTTTACTCGTCTTCTGATTCTTCATTCTTTCATTGTTTTCTTTACTCTTTACTGGTCAATCAGGACCTGTCGACTTGGCTTCTAATTCTTTTTATGGTTTTCTGCTTTATGCATTCATTATCATCAAGCAGAGCAAATGATTTGTTCCACATAAAAAACAATCTTATTCATATGAACTTCAGTCCATATAAGTTAGATAAAGATAGATCCTTTTTTCCATGGATGATCTGATGATTGTTCATTTTCTACATGAACTGAGTTCTATGTTTGTTTCGATTCTCTATTAGATTTTAGTTGATATATGAAATTGAAAATCGAATGTCAATCAACCATATTATACCTGATTCAGAAAACTATTCATTTCGTCTTGGTATTCCTGATGATTTGAGAAAAGAATATCCTATTATTAATATGGCTTTATTTGCCTTGACAAAAATTTTACAAAATGATCATCTACAAAAAAATTTTTATCCTCATTTTATTCCTATTGATCAATATCAATATGATTATCCGGTAGAGTAGATATGATTAAAGTCGACTAGATTTCTTCATTTCTTGTTTGTCATTTAGAAACAAGTATCTGAATCAATACGAGCTCAAATCAAACAAGTATTTACTGATGAAAATTTACCAAGAGTAATTTTTCAAGATGATAGTCAGCTGTTTGCGGTCAATGATTATTCTATTTATGGGTTTTACAATGGACGATTATTAGAACAAGATGAAGATATAATTTATATGAAAAAGGAAGTAAGGCCGATGTTTTAGCAAGACTAAACATATAAAGTCATGTATTATTGATTTAATTAAGATTTAGCAATTATTAATTCTTTGAGTGCAGTTTATGCGAATTCATATTCCCCGAATAGCTTATAGAAAAATGGTCAACTGTTTATTCAACAAAATGTAATGCATGAATATTCGTACGTTTGAGATTAGTTACATTTACTGTTGAGGATTCATTGTCCCTTAAGAGTTGAAGCAATCATCATATGGTTTCATGAGTTTGAATATCAGTCAGTTTGATAATATTTATTGGAAAAGAACTAGAGAATTAAAATGATGTCTCGTCGAATGATAATGGTTTGAGAGTATTATCGGTTTAAAAACTTTTAATAGAGTGATCGTCTTATTTTGACGTATAAAGTCGTAGAAATTACCAGGGACAATGCGTCAGTACTAATAGGAAAAGTGATTGTCTCTACTAAAAGAATTTAGGAAAACAATAGAAAATTCATTGCTTCTTCTAACTATCCTCATTTTGTTGTTATTAATATATAATAGAATATACGTTCAAGTGTCACATTGTTATTTAATATGAGCGCCAGCGTCGCACTAGCAAAGTAGTAATTAAATAAAATTTCTTTCTATAAAAAATTATCTTGCGCCGCCTATGGGGATTACAAATTGACTACTTACAACTCGTACATGTCTTTTTTGTCTATATTTCTGCTGTCTTACACTGGCGTTATGATCTGTCTCTTCGGTTCTATTTTACTCTTCTTTCGGCTGATACATATATACATATATATATAACCTTTTTGTAATTATTGTTCAAACGAAAATGTGCTTTTCTCGACCTATTCTTTATTGAGTTCCTGTTTTTGACTCATAAGGTGTGATTGTCTTCGGTCAATGATTCAAAAACTCACTCAGCAAATAATGAGTTCACAATCTGATAATCAGTCTGAAGACTATTTACGAAATTTATAAAATTTTTAGTTTTGAAAATAATCCCTTACTCAAACAGTTAAATATCAGAGTTAGTCAAAAGAATATAAGTTTTTGAGCAAGAGACATAAATGTTACGCTTGATAATAGTTGGGTTAGATAAGCTCCGATCAATCCTCAACAATAGTGGATGCCTGAAGTTGGTTCACAAAAAGAAAGATTTAAGTCAAAAGCAACAATAGGTTTGTTTTTGATTAGTCGTAAACAGGTCAAAGTAACGAATGTTGAAAAAACTAACGACGTGAACAATTGTTGACAAGTGTTTTATAGAATTCTAATCATCTTGTAAAATGCTTTATTACATAGGATAATACTCACACTCTAACAGAAATCAACAGAGAGAAAAAGAATAAAATTATGGAGTCATTGTTTTCGTTTAGTAACTGTAAATAAGTCCGCACTAAATTAAATGCCCATATGATGAATTGTGATTAAGTTAAGACTTGTGAAGGGGCAGCAACTGCAGTCATGACCATAGAATTCCAATTGTATGATAGTTCTTCATTGGACTCTTTTAGTTAATCTATATCAGGTACTGGTCATTACTATCATTATTAGTTACAAATCTAAACTAGTAGAATCAAAAGAAAAGCCACAATGTATTATAGGTACTTATATGTGACCATTTATTGAAGACATCACTTTTTTCGATATTTTCTCTTAGACATTGCTCCACTACATCTGTCCTTTTAATTTAGATATTAGCGTGTTCAAAGTTGGCAGATAATATGGATCAACAAGTAAAATATGCTGCCCTGATTTTATTTACGATACTTCATGAGCTTGGCCATTGGACTTTTTATAAGTTCAGTTGTAATCTCGATGAAGAGCAGCATACTCCCTGTGGTAAGTTGAGTGGAAAGTTTTACATCGTATTTGTTCTTATTTCTTGTATTCTACTAGGTATCTTAATGGAAGAATCTGGGGATGCCATTGAAAATTTGTTGTTCGGGTTCAGAATACAGCACTATGGTGCTGCTCATCCAAAGTTTCATGTATGTGTATTAAGCCGCTTTCTCCTCTCAATAGATGTGCCACGTAGTATATTCAAATTGGGCTGAATTTCCAGGAATAAGTCGCATTAGCAAGAAATGCTTCTGGTAAATATTTCAGCTATATAGGTCCAACTAGACCGAGATTTCATTGCATTTGTAGCCCATAATTACCTTCATGAGAACTTGTATAACTTTGTCACAACAAATGGTACAGAGCTCGGAGTGGTTGTAAATTAAAATCAATCCTTGTGCGCAGTTGTCATCCGAAAAAATTTGAAACTCTCTTCCGTTTAATTATTATGATCCGTTTAATATATATAGTCCTAAAATAGGCAAGAAATATGACTTCATGAGACTAAACGTAGCCTTTCTCAACAAAAAATTATTTATAAAAAATATGATCAGCCAAAAGATTGCTTTAATTTGAACCTTTAAAACAAGAGAAACATATTAAATATATTGAACTGAATCGGAGAAGCTTCGACTTTTTTGATTGAAAGTCATATTTTGAGAAAGCGATAAGGTAAGATATGGATTTTTTCATTCAAATCCAGAAAAAAAACCATTAACATGACATATTTATAATATATTTGAATAGAAAGTTTTGAATGCACGTAAAAGATGGTGTAGCCTAGCGTCATTTGTTTCTCTTGAATTATGTATAGCAATGTTTAATGAATATTGAAGCTAATAAAAAGGCAAAATTAGTCACAATGGAGAAAGTGTCAGAAATTCTCGAAAAAATGCGCTATCAGGATTCGGAGCTTCTAGTGAAAGTCTGTTCAGATTTGACCGTTTGGCGAAGACACAATATATATAGAAACATATCAAGAGAGAAAATTTTGCTCCATCTTCCTATGTTAAAACCTTAACTTTGATATTTTCTTTAAAAATTAGATTTTCTAGCGAGGTCTTCAACTGAAGCTATCCTATGATAATACATCATACTTTCTCTTGTTACTTCTAGGTTGATGAGATTATAATGAAAACAGGCGATATGAGACAATATCGAATTGTTCCCAACGATTATTTATATAGTCTATTTCAAGCTCAAACATACAAAAGTAACATATTCAAAAATATAACCTGGATATTATATATTCTATATTTGAACTTTTTAGATGTAACTGATTTATTATCACTTAGAATCCCCAAAAACATGTTATTATCTTGTCTCGTACTCGATGAAGAACTAATGAAGTTTCAAGGAAAACGAGTATTTGATCCAGCAGATGAACTTCATTTAATTTCAACATCAAAAGGTGTCACAATAGGATTAGATAGACGAGTATTTGAATCATGCGATAAACTATTTTGTGGTAAAGTACAAAATGAACGTTCAAAAAAATAATCGACAACGTAAAGATTTTTTCTCAAACTCTTTTTTATCTAATCATGCAAAAAAAATTGGAAAGAAATCAATTTAAAATAGCACGATTTTAATTCGATTAAAATCAGACCATCTTAACTAATTTTTACTGAAAGAGTAGTGGATTTCAATCTGATTTCTTATCACATTTTTTTACATGGATTTCAATGACCTATTGTATTTTGCTTGATGTTATTTTGAGTAATCTTTAAACTATCAAGTATACTTCATTGTTTGTTTCTAACATTGTTATTCTGTTTATTCCTTCTTTTTTCTCTTGGCTTGTATTATTATTATGGTCATTTTTCTCCTTGTAATAAATATAGACATCCGATAAACATGCATTTAGACACACTGTGTTCGGTTTCATTCATGAATGGAGTTCTACATGATTAAACTTCTTAAGATGAATGACCTCAATGAGGTATGTGATCAATGCTTATCTTCCTGAATTTCTTTGATTCTATTCAGACTCTAGATCTCAATTATCTAATAGAATTTATTTTTTCAATACCTAGTGTCTAACAAAATATCCTACTGGATGAATTGTATGAATAATTTGTATTAAAGTACTCATATCTAAGATACTCTGAGAGACCGCCAGAAAAATACGTACATAACGCTTGAACTGTTCAAAGATATTGATTGAGCTTTCTATCTTTTTACTTGGCTTTCTTTAAATTCTTGTTTCATATAATTGTATCAGTGTCCGCTGTTGAAAATAACTAAATTACTATCAATTACCAAATTCAGTTGATTTTACTGTGCCATAGATAACTCAGGCGCCGAAGTCGTTTGCAATCGGTGGTTTTCAGTATTCGAAAGAGAACAAATAATTTTATCAATTCACGTTAAAATAAAACAATCAAGCACTAGTCAGTTCTCAGTGATCATTTAGAAATTATGTCATTGGGAATTTTTCCATAACATGTCAATTTTTAACATATTCATTTGATAGAGAGAATCAAGGTTTTTCTATCTAGGCACGGCAGAATGAGCATTCTATATCTGCCAGCTTGAATAAACAAGAACAAATAGGTTTCTATGGATACAAACTAAATGAACAGAGCCAAGAGAGAACATTGAATTTCTCATGAAATTTTTTAGAGTTATGGAAATGACTTCTTACATTTTTTTTCTTTAAATACGTGATATTAAGAAAAATTGTACGAAGTATTGATGACCATCCAAACTCTATAGTATTTTCAGATCCTACACAAGAAATCTTCACTTGCCTAGATGTTTGATCCATTAGATTAGAAATTTCTTATATTCCGGACAGAATATCACATTGACTTAAATGAAAATTGAATATGAACTGTTTGTAACTTTAAATTGAAAATTGATGTTGACTTTATTGCAATGAAAGTTTTATTTAAAAAGTGTTAAATAATTTTTATCTGCCATTAAAACAATTAAAAAATTATTTTCATAAAATCTTCATATGAGAACTACGTATTCATTATAATGAATACCATAATCCATATCAACTGCTAAAACATTACTTTCAAATTAAGCTTTGGATAGTGCTATGTACAATCTTAAATATGATACCTATCTCGATGCACTTAAAAACGAAGCTGACATTCAGATCATTCGGTTTAGCTTTTCTTGGTTATTAACTCTTTGACAACCGAATTTTTGATAGTCAAATTCTGTTGATACCGATGATAAAGTTAGATAGACAGTAGTTTCGATTATCATTCACGAGGGTCAGGTCAACAATACTGGAGTACTGCACGTCTGATACACCCACTTGCAGTCATTTAAACTAGAATAATTTAGCAGAAAGTTTTTGATAAAGCGAGAAAATGGATTGAAATTTTGATTAGGTACATTGAATTTATTTTACTCTTAACTTTACGTTGAAGAGTAAACAAAGTTTGAAGAATACCAGAGGAAAGGTCTTTATAAATCAAAAGAAAAAAAAAACAAAACTAGCAAGAAAAGTATAATCATCAAAAGAAAACTGTTACCTTACAGAATAAGCAACAAGACCACTGCAATATCATCGTTCTTTCTACTAGAGTCATTGATTTTAGTTGATTATAGTCCTGGAATCGAAAAAAAATGGTACATATATATACCACCGACCGTCAAAGGATTAACTAATATAGACAGGTCACGCAGCAATACTACTTTCCTGATTTTTTTCCTGATGTTTTCAGATGTTCTGGTATTTAATGACTCATCTCCATAAGACAATATATACGAGATTATAACGTGTTCGTTCGTTATATTAAGTGATTTTATAACATTTAGACAAAAATATTTTTTGAATATTTCAACAAAACGTGTGATACTATTTAAAATATATTTATTTCAATCATTCATTTTTTGCTTTTTCCTTGATCTGTTTAGACTTTCATTCTTTTCCATCGATTGGTTTTTTAAAGCACCTAGCTTTCCATCAGAAATTGTCACAAGTACTTCAACAGTACCAACATTATCAAATTTCGTATTTCTTTGTTCTTGTATGAACAGGATTTCATCTTCTACCAACTATTTATGACAAGTATCAGTACCTCGTCCTGCGTTGACATCATCAATATTTTTCACTAATTTTGTTTCTTGCTCATCCTCCTTTGCATAACGGAGTGGGTGTTCGTCTTCTCTTTGTCAACATCCACACTCATACCTAAGTTTCGCTGAATAATACACTTCATTAGTTAATTGACGTTTATTTATAATTAATTTAACCATCGAAGGAGTTTTGATGTTTTAATACGCTCATTATCAATTAAAACTAAGTCAGTATTCACACTTAAAAAAAAGAAATTCTTTTTTTGCGTACTATCTTCAACTTGAAATATATCAATCAGATGTTTTAATTGACTGGTCTGGGTTAAAAAAAGCCAATTCAAGAGTTTTTCTTAAAAAATGGCTCACTCTTGAGTTACTTATCTAATTCCATTGGATAAATTTTTAATACTTGGCAGAGCAATCGTATTTTGAGTACTAGCAGCTGATGTCATAGATGGAACCGGTCTAGTTTTTCGACGATCGGTACCGGTACCGGTCTGAACCGGTCGGACCGGCCGGTCTACCTGTAAAAGACCGGTTTACCAGTAAGATACCGGTCTACTAGTAAAATATCGATCTACCGACAATGGATCAGTTGTCAAAATCAAATACTGCCTGAAAAGCACTTTATTTTTCTATCAAAAACAGCTCTGCATTAGTGTTTATGATGAAAACGAGAAAATGGAAAAGTGAGATCGGTATCATACCGGTAATAGACCGGTTTCAGACCGGTTTCAGACTGGTAACAGACCGGTAGACCGGTATACCGGCCGGTTCCACCTATGACCATTGCGACAATGTTGCTCATTCCAAAAGTATCACAACGAGCAAACTTTGAAAATACGATGAATTGAGTATTACTATTGGTTATAAAAAGGTGAAACAACAAGACTAACAAATCATTATTATTCTTTTATGACTGGATATGAGCCCTATCGGATCCGAGTAGAATTTGATTGCAAAAGTTTGACTTCAATTGGATTCAGGTTCAATTCTGAGTTTCAATAATTTCTATTAGGGAAAGTGTGTGAGGGTGTGAGTGTAAGTCAAGAGGTGCACAGCAACTGCAACCCAGAGCCACACTCACACCCTGAATGGCAAGTGACTATTCTTATAAAATAATTACCCAAGATAACAGCCACTGTTGAAGTGAACCATATTCAACTTTACAGATATTTTGTGAAACACGATCTGAAAGGAGTGTTCGAGTGCTTAGGAGTAGAAATTTCCACCCCTCCCCCTTACAGGCCGTGACAGACATTTTAATTAATTAATTACTATGTAATTAACTAATCACCCATCATAGACTATGATAGAAGACTTCGTGGAAATATTAGAGCTGACGCATAACTAGCATATAATTGAAGCATATATGGAGTATTGTTCTGTTGAAAGTCTATAATGTAAGGTAAACCGTTAGGAAAAAATGTACATCAGTATGCATAAAAAACAACATCTTTTAGAACATCCTCTATAGCAGCTACATCGTGTTTCACATTTTTAATCCCACAAGGAATTGCGCTAGCAGCTTTTGTTTTCTGTGTGTATTTCTTCAGTGTGTAACTCTAATCAGTGAGAAAAAAAAATTGCATTTCAATGACATCTGCCTATGGACAAAAATTCTTTACATGTACAAAGTGATTATAAAGATTATACATATTCTCAATTAATTCCACTTAAATATGATGAAAATTAATAACCAAAAAAGAGAAAAATCTAACATGGTACAATTAACTACTGCATCGAATATCTAACCAGCATATGCAAATATTAACACAAGATATATTTGACTTTAACCATTATTCTTCACTAAAACTATGATTATTACTAGATTTTTTAAGAATTATTATATATTAAAACCTTAAGACTTTATTTTCAGCTATTAGTTGATGAAGAGTACACGATCAGTTTCTCTTAAACTAGTTACTTCATGATATCGTACTCGTAGTCGTTTAACTTCTTGTTCAGCTTGTTGTACGCTAACATTAGCAGCATCAACATCAGAATTTGTAGAATCAATTAATTTACTTGCTTCATTCCTTTCAGTATCATACATTTCTTTAGTACGTGATGAGTCTCTTGAAGAAGAGAACAAAGTCAAATTATTTTTTGTCTTTTAATTTTTACGTTTACTCACTGTCCTGAACGACTTCATAATACATCTAATTCCATTTGTAATTTTTATTGCGTGCTTCTAAAAATTTTACTTTTTCAACATACTGTGCAAATTTATCATTTAATTGTTCAAGTTCATGTTTTTCATGTTGACGTGTTGTATAAAAATCAGCTAAAGCAAAAAGATCTGAACCAAAAGCATCACCTTCACGAGCTGCTCGAAAATTTGGATATACTTGAGTCATATGACCGTGACTACCGAAAGCCAATGGACGTGATCGTTGTACATAAGTAACGTGTGGACTTATTGCTGATTGATATGTTGTTTCTGTATTTGATATTGTATTGAAGGATTCATTAACTAGTTCATAATCACGTGTAATCCCTCCTTGTCGGGGTTCATAGTGAGAATACATTTTTGTTTATTAGAGAAATGTTGATTGGCAAGAACTAAAGTAAAGCAAAAATTTAAACTTTTATTTCACCATATTATTAATACTTTTAATACAGCGAAAGAAGCTTCAAAACGAACAAAAGTAATCGACGAAATTCCAATTACTCACTTTCTCTTTTTTCTTTCTTCCTTTTGGTGCTACCACATCATTTGTTTCTCGGTTTCTCTCTCTTTGTTTTTTTTTCCGTTACATAACCAATACTCTCATTCTATCAATAAAAAACAAACTCTCTTTGCATCGATCCTACTCAAACATACAAAATAACAACAATTGACATGCCGTACAGGAAGCAGAAAAGTGGAGAGTGTCGGTATGAGTGTCTTTCCGTCCCTGGTATCCACGTCCACACACCCCAACAGTCCACACCCACACCCTCAAGCATAATAAAATGCTTCTAACAAAGATGCAAACCATATTTTTCAATGTAAAATGTTTTTCTTAATGATTTCTGGTTTATTGTACAGTATGATGAGTAAAGGATATATATGGTGAGTGCAAACTTTACATTCCCTTATTGTATTCTGATTGCACCACATGATAAAGTTTAGAAAACCAATTCAATTTAAAACACACTACATTACTCAGTTCGTACTTAATAAACTCTAGATATTCAATATCAAGTCATTTATATCAATTTTCAACTCATTTTGTTCACTTTATTTCAATAATTCTACTTTATTCTAAACTGATTCTTTCCGAACCTATTAGAATCATCTCAGAAAGGTGCAAACCTTGGTGTGTTTCTCGTATTTCAATAAAACTCATGTGGGTTTATCAGGTCAAGTATAACTATCTCTAGCCAAAACATTTTTCCAAAAATGGGTACGTATGGCTCGCTATACAGATTTTTTGTCGTTATAGTATCTTAAAAGAAAGGCGATGGATAAGAGCCAGTTTGGGGCAATTGTTAATTTTGATCGATTCATGATTTACTAGGTGCAAAATTTGCGAAAAATCGTTTTGGTGAAAAACAAAACTATTTTACAGGATTTTTGACAAGCTTTTGCTCAAATACTGTTATGTAATTTTATACCATAAATCCATAATTCACACGCCAAAGAATCAAACTTGTTCGTTTTTTCCTGATAAGTTATTTCAAGACGAAAATTATATCAAATGACTGGCCATCTCATGTAAAAATTTCAGGTCCATCGGTTAAAATGTTACTGAATAATAATGCAAAACTCATTGAGAGAGTTGGGGTATGAGTGGATGAAAAGAATTCACACCTACACTCTCGAAAGATAAGCTGTGTTAATGGCGCATAACTAATGAATGAATAGATTGTCTCTCGACACAATACTCTGATAAAAGGTTTGAGAGACTGGGTATGAATGAAGATGATACTCATATTCACACACATCCTCAAGTAGTAGAAGTGCTTGCATTTAAAAACAGCATCATCAATGCAGAGTTTATGTTAAAGAAAAACCTTGAAAAATGATTAGTTTTAGCTTTTTTAAAGCTTTATGGATTCATCAATATTTTTTTCAGAATAACTTATCGTAAATTTTACAAAGATGATGAGGATTGTTCTTTGTAATGAACTGATTTTCGTAATTTAACTATTCGAGTTTTCTTAATAAGGTTCAATTGATACACTATTTTCCGATGTATACGAAAATACAGTATATTTAGGGATGTGCGGTGTCAGTGACAAAACCGAAAAAACTGACACTTTTGTCACCGCCAGCGACACTCAGTCCACACCGATAGACTTAGTGTCACTGAGCACTGAAATATCAAACACACTGACACTGACGCCACTGGAGCACCGATGACCAGTGCATCACGGATCACTGAT
>CAJNSZ010002543.1:0-14983 GCA_905329745.1 Rotaria sp. Silwood2
CCCCCCCCCCCCCCCTCACACTCACCTTCACGCCCCACACTCACCCATACCCACACCCACATTCACACCCACACTCACATCCACACACCCACACCGACACCCACCCACACCCAACCACACCCACACCCACGTGTATAGATACTTCATTCTTTCTTATCTTCATCTCTCTCTTCTCTCGCATGATCGTCTGGCTGATGAAAAGCCTTGAGGATAGTTAGGCGATTCGTGTGTCTAATTGTGAGCGCAATTATCCTGCTTGGAGATTTTCAAGGAGGTCAGCGCGATTCTCTATTACAAGAAGAAAGATAATGAATGTAGCGCCAACAGGCGATTCTCTTACACAAATTTCATTTTTGTTTTCAAACATAGATAGGAGATGTTTTTATTCTAATATAAGATTCTTGTCTACTTTTACGATGGTACGCTTAGTCACACACTGGCTTACATTTTCGGTGAGAATAAAGCTTCGACGTATCAGTTGAATACCTCTTAAGATAAACCATTTTCTTTCTTTTTCTCCATCATCGTTTTGATAACTTAACAAATTTTCCAAATCTGCTCTAAATACTAAACAAAAGTATTTAGCAGTCTTGTTGCGTTTTATCCAAGGGGGAAAAAGCGCGACTCCAGGAGTACGTACTCCAATGGTACTCCAATGGTACTCCAATGGTACTCCAATGGTACTCCAATGGTACTCCAAAAAAAATTGTTGGAGTACCAGCGGAGTACATAGCAAAAAAAAATTTAGAGTTCCAGTAAAATTTCAGTGTAGTTCGATAGAGTACCACTGGAGTATCACTCGAATACCAGTGGAGTACCGTGGAGTACCAGTAAGTACGTATGGAGTACCATTGGAGTACGGTGGAGTCGCGCTTTTTCCCCCTTGGTTTTATCACAATACGAAAAACTCAATCCGTCGTCGTATTTTACTGGATATTAGTTTAGAGTAAGTGATGTCGTCAATATAATTCAAGAAAAGTTTATTCAGATATTTTTAAGCAACAATCACAATGAAAAATCAAATTATTCGAAATATTCAATGCTACAAGTGTAATGGAGGACCGGGGTGTGATACCTGGTTCTCAGTAAATTCATACAATAATGAGCAATATCTGTCTCGTCTCACCGATGAAGTCATGCATTCATGTTCAGTGAGTGTTTATGGTTAACAAGAAGTTGGTATATTTTCATCGAACTTTTCACTACATATTATTTAGATAATGATAAATCTGGAAGGCATAACAACACGAGATATAGTAATGTCAAGCACATGTCGAACTTCAGCATATGAATATCGTTGTAAAGACAAATTGTGCAACGATTTACCTTCGCCTCCATTGCCTACATTTACTTCTTTGACGTGCCATGCTTACTTGTGATGATGAATTTCATGTTGTCTACCGTAGCAGCGCTATTGAATCTTGTTTGGTGAGTTTTCATATATAGCTATTAAGAACTTCAGCTATCTAAATTGATGATTAAATATGTCATTCTGAAAGTAAAACGTCTTTATTCTGGATTGTAGAAGATGGACCATCCAGTTCTTACAGACAAGAACCTTTTAAATCATGTAGAATCCTCATTCATTTCATTTTGTGGCATCTGTTTAGAGAAAGGGATGTCTCACGTTGCCAGAATGTGAGTATGAGAAAAATAGGGCACAACTATTGATTGTAATTGATGATATTCTCTTCTACTTGGCAGCTACCAAATATGAAAACCGCTTATATATATTTGAAGAAATGAATGCGAGCAGTTGGACAAAATCATGTTGAAGTTTTCGACGAGAATTTGTTCGTGTTTTTGACTCTCTTCAAAAGATTATCTGTTTCATAAATGGAATACATGAAGGATCTTGCTATTTGGATATTGATGCTAAAAATCAAATTGATTCACCTTGATTCCATTCGAATGACTTTTACTAAACTGTGGTTCACTCGACTTCGGGGTGTGGGTGTGGGTGTGGATATGGGCCAGAAGAAGACTAACACCCACACCCACACTCACACTCGCACTCACACCCACCCACACCCACACCCACACCCACATCCACACTCACACCCCACACCCACCCACACCCACACCCGCACCACCCACACCCACACACCCACACCCCACCCACACCCTTTGGAGTGTGGATGTGATTCTCATTTTCTCTGCATCCACACTCACATCCTTCTACTACATAATACTGATTAAATTTATCTCAATAACGATTCCACTTAAGCGATATATTTTTGAGTATGACATTATAAACGTTAGCCTAAATTTTATAAGACATCCCTTCATGAAATGGTACTTTTGCTTTGAATACGAATATAGATATTTATTTAAATTACCTGTAATAAAAACTCATTTTGAGTAAGACAACGTATTTTAACAAAAAAGAATACATTCTAGCGCGTTTGTGAAAAATTTCTTTTTCTTTCAGTGAATGACGGCTAAACAAATGTATTCGAGCGTAAAAACAAATAGATACATGCGAGTTCGTAAAAGAAAATGTGTTTAAACGGTGTTTTCTGTGGCATTTTAAATTGAAAAAAGCATATTTCAGATAATGGCAATGTGTTTGAATACAAAAATAACTTTTTCTTTCTGAAAGTGAGTAAGAGTGTAAGTGGGAATGTGAGTGTGAGTGTTAATATGGGTAATATTTTCACACACTTACACTATAAATTTTTTCAAGATTTTCCATTTTTCTAGATATTTATTTTTTTATTTTTTTTAAAATTAACTTTAAAAATTTTATATGTACGATCTTTTAGTTTCAAAAAAAACTTTTTTTGTTAATTAGTAATATGTCTTTTGAAATCTTGTTTTTAATATTTTGGTATGGTGAAAGTTTCTTTAATATTCAAAATAAAAGAAATTAAAACAAAAATAACATCTATGAATTTTCTTTTAAAAGTGGAATAAAAAAGTCGCAGTGACATGTAAGTGCATCGCAATTTTTGCAATTACGATTCACAGTGTGGTTGCAGGCGAACAAGTGGGTCTTCTTATATTTTCTCTTATAAAACAACCACTAGATGAATATATAGTATTTTGCATGGTAGAAGTTTTTTTCCTTCTGTTCTATCGCCGATCATAACGCAAGTAATTACTGACGCATTGAGCGTAAATAATCGACGAAGAAAGAAAAACAAAGTTATTTTATACATAGACATCGAAAGAAAAAAATGCTTATTCTCCCCCAGAAATGAGTCTATCATTTGTTTTTATTTTTCATTTGATAACGCACATACGATTGTGTAAGTGAAAGAGCGAAGATATTTTTTTCTTACAGCAGTAGAAAATATTTTTTTCAGTATTAGAAGTATTTTGTTCTTTTTTTTTAAATATTTGTCGCCACTCAATTTACGTTTCTTTGATACGTTAGAATGAGGCATAGACTGACAGATTATTTTAAAGTTTTATGTAGACCTATTTGCAACTAGAAAATAAAATCTAAGAGAGTTTTTTCAGTTTCTAAATCTCCTGCAAATCGATGTGTATATTTTACTAACGAGGGAATATTCCCAAGTTTCAAATCCATTTTGAGTTGAGAGTATGAACATAAGGTAGATCTGAGTGAGATATTAAAAATCTCAAAAGGATGAGATTGTTCCATCAAAAAAATATTATATTCTGCGTACGTATTTATATCAACATGACATATTTACACAAGAAGAATGCATTTCATACAACAACAAAGAAACAATGTCATGTTAACATGCAATACATCCATTCATCTGACCTCAGACGCATACTATATGCGACAAAATTTTTTTTCAACAATTTCTCGAAGTGAGTATTTTCGAAGGTGAAACAGCGATCTTTAATTTTAAGTGTTAATGAGTTTATGTCTTTTAAAGTATTATAGATGATTTATTTTCATATAAGAACTTTTAAAATTATTTTTCGCTTGTTATCTTCGACACAGCAGACAATTGAAATTTAATGAGTGTCTCAGAAATAATGAACCTTTCCGTATTTTGATGATTTCTCTGTTGATATTCATCATATGATTAGTTGATTAAGATTGTTAGTAATGTTGTTACTGCAACAACAAATCAGTACAGAAGGAAGATGAAGATCTTATGACATTGTTTCTCTTACATGTCTATTTAATTAGATGCACTTTTCATTTTTTCTTATAGCAGAAATATAATATATCGAGAAAAAAAGAAGGTATAAAAAAATTTTTTTTTTCTTTGAAAATTGTTCAATCCCTTAGACAACAACATAGATTTAGTTTTCGAAAAATATCAATTAGCGATCTATTTCTGCATGTGTTTCTTCTTTTTATCATTCATCTCGAGAACAAAAACAAGATTCATATTAGTATTTATCGACGAAGTCAAAGATATTCAGAAGAATATTTAGATCAAATTCATTGATTTATATTGATTCATTATATTTTTCCAAAACAAACATTCAATGAGCGCATGCAGGTATGACTTTCTTAATCTTACGTAGTTAACTATAGTCAAAATTTGTTAAAAATTAATTGACTAAAATTGTCAACCATATTCATTTTCCTATGACGCAGGATTCTTCATTCTAAATATTCCATTTATGAGAGCATGAAACGTTGAAAGTCATTCAGAAAATAATTTTATCGTGCTTAGAAAATATTTACTGCGGAGTATGCCTTCAGAGATTATTTCAAATGTAATTATTGGAACGAAAAATTCTGTATAATACGAAAATAACGAAGTCTTCACAAGAGCATTGTCAAGTTTATGTTGTAAAACAGACGGTATGGCTTTTAAATTTTATACTAAATGTGTATTGACGTAAAAGCATACATAGAACCAAAGAAAAATCAATGTTATCCAATTATGCATTTATATGTGGATTTTGGCGTATAAAAGTATCGTCCAAGTAATCAAGTATGAAAAATAACTATTTCTAAGGAAAAAAAAACGTCTTTGGTAGGCAATGAATTCTATTCAGTTTTGGCGTATTATAATTAGTTGCAAATCTCTATTGATATGTTTTTTTTTCAAATGAATCTATGTGTACTGAAACATTAAATTATCTGAAAAAAGATATTGTAGGCTCGTTGGACAAGCGTTGAAGAATACTAGAAATACTGACAAAGAATCAACAAAGATTTTGACATGTATCCTTATTACTCCTACAGAACAGGAAGAAAAGAAATGGATTAGAGAAGGGAGAAAATAAGTTATTGTTAATGGAAAGTATGTACGGATAGGAATGCAATCAAAAAATAAGATGATTAAAAGAATTTAACACATTTATTTTAGAGAAGTTGACATGAATGCATCAGAGCAGACAGCAGAAATTGTAAGTGAACAAATATCAATCCAATTTTAGCTTGCTATATGTACTCATAGTAAAATTCAATAAAAAAACAATTGTTATTTTACGAATTTAGGAAGATCACAAATTAAATCTTTCTGATCTTTTTCGACGCTACAACAGTGATCCCAACACAGTGAGTGTTATAAATAAGCAGCTCTCTTCGAACTCTTTTTCATCTCTATAGGGTTTAACAGATGCAAAAGTGAAAGAACTTTTGATCCGTGATGGTCCCAATATTCTTTCACAACCGAAACCAATATCCAAATGGGTGAAATTTTATAGACATTTATTTGGAGGCTTTTCATTTGTGTTCTGGATTTGTGTGATTGTGTATTTCATTATGTACGGCTTTTCAACTACTACACATGACGAAAATGCATCAATCAGCTATGTACATTGTATCAACCATTTATTTTCTCATATGTACATGTTAGAAAAATTCTAGTTATGGTTTGGTATAATGTTGATTATTGAAATACTTACTATTATCATGTTTTCATACTATCAAGAATCGAAAAGTTCACCAATTATGGCTCCAATGACAAAAATGTAAGATGATTATTTCTGAATGTCTACGAAATAATCTTTTTCATTGATGTTTCTCTATGATATAGGGCACCTCAAGTAAGTTGACATATTGTAAACCATTGTATAATCATCTTGTTTTCTCAATCCAGCAAATATTTGTTATTCGTAACGGCGAGAAAAACCAAATCAACATTGAAGATTTAGTAGTAGGTGATATTATTGAAGTTAAGTCTGGTGATAGCATACCTGGTTTGTTTCTTTTGAAAACAAAAAAACGAAATGTCATTTAACTTTCTGCATGAGTAGCTGACATTTGCATTATCGAATCGAGTAATTTCAAAGTCGATAATTCTTCTTTTACTGGAGAAATTGAACCACAAAGACGTTCGGCTGTATTTACTGATGTAAATCCATTGGAAACGAAAAATTTGGCTTTTCGTAGTACCATTGCAACAGAAGGTTTGTATGATGCCTTTCACGCAATATTTTACTAGTATTTAAGAATTCATTAGGGGTCGCCAAAGGCCTTGTCATTCGTACGGGTGATTTCACTGTAGCTGGTCGTCTTATCAAATTGAATTCGAATCAATCTACTGGTGGCACATCGATTACTAAAGAGATTTCTCATTCGATTTATAGCATCACGCTTGTAGCCGTTTTTCTTGGTATAGCCTTCTTCATCATTGCACTCACTCTCGGTTATTCATTCTTCGAATCAGTCATTGTTCTCATCATAATTATCATTGCTAATGCGCCTAAAAGTCTTGCCATCACTGTCACAGTAAATAGCAACTATTGAAAAAGAATTAGAGATAAGTTTTTCTCTTTAATTATTGCTGTAGGTATGTTTAACATTGATAGCCAAAGAAATGAATAGAAAAAATTGTTTGGTGAAAAAGTTGGAAGCTGTCGAAAGTCTCGGTTCGACATCGATCATCTGTACGGAAAAGACTGGTGTATTGACACAAAATCAGATGGCAGTCGCTCATATGTGGTTCGATAATAAAATTGTCAAAGTAGACATCAGTGAAAATCAAGACTGTGAGTTATTTCTTGACAATAGAGAACAAAGAAAAGGAATTAGAGAATTTTTTAGTATCTATCTTCGACAAAAACTCATGTGCTTTCTTAGCTCTTACTCGTTGTGCCATGTTGTGCAATCGAACTGATTTGAAACAAGATTCAGAAAATTTGGCACGACCAGTGTTACAACGCGAATACAATGGTGATTCGTCTGAAGTTGCTCTACTAAAATACGTTGAACTATCAGTCAGTAAATTTTCTTTCATCGATTATTCTTTCATAATCTTAATTTGTAAAGATTGGCAATGTGAGCGAATTCCGTCAGACAAATCGAAAAGTATGTGAAATTCCGTTTAATGTAACAAATAAATATCAACTGTCGATCCATGAAATACATACTAATAATGAAAGTGAAGACAAGTCTCAGTCGTATTTATTAGTGATGAAAGGAGCTCCTGATTCAATTATTAACCGATGTTCAACAATTTATATCGATGGTACAGATGTGGAAATGAACGATTGTAAGTCTGCTTTAATTATAGTTAAATATTATTCATTATCTTTGTTAAATATCTACAGATTGGAGAAATCAATTCAACAGTGCATATTTGGAGATTGGTAAGTTAGGAGAACGAGTGCTGGGCTTTTGCGACTTGCATTTATCAAGTAGCGAGTATCCGTACGGATACTCATTCAATATGAATGAATGCAATTTTCCTGTGAATAATCTTCGTTTTCTCGGTCTTATGTCGATGACCGATCCACCAAAGGTAGCTGTTCCTAGCACGTTAGTAACACCTAATTTTCTATTTTATGACCTTCAGTCGTACTTGTTTTTCTTACTATAGCATAATGAATTGTCGTTCGGCTGGAATCAAAGTAGTTATGGTCACTGGAGATCATCCAATTATCGCAAAATCTATTGCACGTGCCACGAATATCATTTCAGAAGACTCAGAAACAATAGAAGATATAGCAGAACGTTTAGACACTTTTCCAGAATTAGTGAACCCGAGGAATGCTAAAGCTTTTGTTATTCATGGTAATGATCTCGAAGGAAAATCATCAGCAGAAATTGATGCATTGCTAAGAGATTATACAGAAATTGTTTTTGCCCGAACATCTCCCCAGCAAAAAGCCATTATTGTTGAAGGTGAGTATAATATTATTAATAAAGAGATATCAAGATCAATCCTATGTTTAGCATGTCAACGACAAGGTGCTATTGTGACTATGATAGGCGGCAGTATCAGTGATTCATTAGCTTTTCGACAAGCTGATGTTAGAGTTTTTATGGGTTCGGTCATATTTTTTCTCTTTTTCATTATATGAAATAGACTAACTGATACGTGTAGGTATGGGTAGTTCGAATGTATGCCAACAAATAGCTGATATAATTCTGATGGACGACAGTTTCGCTGCACTACTGACAGGTGTGGAACAAGGTCGTCTAATATTTGACAATTTGAAAAAATCAATTGCATATACCATGACATCAAACATTGCCAAGATGACTTTCGTTCTGATTTGTTTATTAACGAATATACCGTTACCATGGGGAATCGTTAGTGTGTTATGTATCGATGTCATGAATATCATAGGAGCCATTTCATTAGCTTATGAGAAAGCGGAAGCAGATATTATGAAGAGACGACCAAGAGATCTACAGCACGATCGACTTGTGAACAAGCGGTAAAGAATATGTCATAGCGAATTGAACAATGAAAATATTGACTATTTTTTTTTAGTCTTTTATTAATAGCTTACGGCCTCATAGGACTCCTTCAAGTAGCTGCTGGATTCTTAGCTTATTTTTTTGCCATCACCCAGAATGGCTTTTTACCTTCACATCTTTTTGATTTGAGAAAATTATTGGCATCTGATGATGTCAATAATCTTCAAAATTCCTATGATCAAGAATGGGTTCGTAGTTCTTGATTTATCTACCTGAAACAAAATTTGTTTTTTTTTAGACTGATGAACAACGCAAACAACTCAACTTAACATGCTACACGGCTTTCTTTATCACTGTCAGCATTTGTCAATTGGCTACTTTAATCGTATTCAAAACTAGACGCGATTCAATTATACAACAAGGCATGGAGTAAGTCCATTGTAATAATTCAAACTATACTGATGATCGATCTATATGTTTTAAATTGAATAGCAATTTAGTGATCAATTTTGGTGTAATATTTCAAACTATTTTAGTTGCAATTATATCCTATATAATATATTTTAATAGGATTTTCGATATCTATCCATTGAAGTAAGAATTGATATAGTTTATTAGAATGCTTTTTAAATTTGATTTCACAATAGATTTTACTGCTGGCTTCCGGCATTGTCCTATGTTTTTCTCATTTCAATCTTTGATGAAATACGTAAAAACGTCATTCGCAAATATCCTGGCGGTGTTATGGAAAGAAAAACTCTTTATTAGCTTTTTAAAAGATTATTTCGTAACATTTACATTCTCCTACGAACTTAGATTTACTACTAGATTAAATCTATTCATTTACCAAATATTCTATTACTCAATTTTCCCTTAGTTTCGAAGTTTTCATTCAATTAATAAAGGTATATTGATGAAAAAAAGACATTTTGAAACGTCACTCGTTCAAAAGATCTATTAGAGAACGTGAAAAATTTTCATGAAACAAAAAAATAAGTAACGTATAATCTTTTATTTTTTCTAATTTGATACTTTTCTGATTGACTTAGAGCGACAATGCACAGCTAATATATCATCTCGTAAATGATGTTCCATACAGGATGGGTATGGATGTGAATATAAGTCTAATATTCCCTCTTATCCACACCCATACTCATGAATCTGTTTTACAAGTGTTTTGTTTAGTACTATATGAGGTACTAAATTAGGAAAAGTATGATCAGGGAAGAAAGTGTATTTTGATTTATAACTTGTGAGTGTAGTTTTTTTAAGTCTTTCATTGAAGATCCTTTTCGTTCAATTCGTTGTATTTATCTTGCTTTTGCTTTAATTTATCTTGACATCCCTTTGATTGTTCAGCTGCTATTAGAGTCATTTAAAGTAAAACCAATTGATTATATTTCAAAATTCATCTTAGATAGTATTATGTACAGGTTTTGACAAATTTGAATATTATTTTATCCTTTCAAACACGACATTATGTAGAGAAGTTATAGACGTAGTACAATGATATCGATAAATTTATTTCTTGTCAGATATTGACAAAAGCTTTATTTTACATTTGAACGAGACAACGGTCCAATCGCTTATGTATATATTGTTGAACGCCATCCACTGATTAATTAAGAGAAAAAATTGAACAAAACAAAACGATAAAGATTGTGAAATGTGATTGGCAGATCTAGCTGGACATTAGAAAACAACATGAAATGCTGATAATAAAGTTGTCATTCTCAGTTATTACTGTTGAAACAGTCTTACTTGAAAATAAACCCTTAGAAGTACATGACACCTACCATAAACAAACTACCAACTTGATTGTTAAGGTCTTTAAATATTTTCTACATCCCAAACATCCATCTAGACTGATAATATAAAACAAAAATAATGTCTGTAATTTTGATAAAAAACTTTTCACTATCAAATGGTGATTACGTCAGGGCCATTCAATTAGATTCGAATGCTTAACTAAAAATGTGAAGTAGCCCATTTGACAGGGTATTGAAAAGTAATGTTAGAGAACTTATTGGTAAAATCAAAAAACCATTGTTCAAGGCAAAAAACGAATTATCAGATATTTTCGTGACAAAATCACACTGACAAATGGATTAGTTTAACAATGTGAATATCTTTTTCCGGGAAATGGAAAAATCTAGGTCTTTCTATATGAACATATAGACCATTCAAGTCACTTTTACATTGTACGATCCACTTTAGAAAAAGCATGTTTTCTTATACTAAAGAACAGACCGAAAAAATAACGACATATAATTTGGTCTTCATTGAGTCTGCAAGACATATCTTTAACAAAAGTTATTTTTCGAAGTTAGATATATCTACGTAAATAAAAAATGTAGTTTTCTACGCTATCAACATGGCTATATTTGTTTTGTCTAACTGTGTCAGTTGATTTCACTCACACCGGTTAACCGCTACATGAACAGGTCGAGTTACAATAATGCATAGCAGAATTCATGAATAATATCTTTTAATTTAAACGAAAACGATTTAGTTGATAGAAATGCTTTTTTGGAACTGTTCATTATATAACTAAAGGCCAAAAGTTTACAATAGATATTGTTGATGGTATCTTTTTCTATTATCATCATTCAATATTAAAACCAATTTTAATTTGACATCAATAATATGTATCGATATTATTTCTTAATAACAAATCATAAAGAAATTCGATAAAGAAAGACGTACAAATTCTATTCAGATGTTTAAAAAGAATTGATTTACTTATTCAATTTATTTGATTGTGTTGACAATAACACACTTGATCTTTCGCCTATACAAATCAATAACTTATTCACGTATTATCGTTTGAGTTCTGGTGGTACACATTATATACAACTTTGGAAATTTTCTAATTCTCGAGTTTTTGACATGAATGGATAAGATGGACAAGTGCGTATCATACCAAGTTTCTGTAGTCCGAAAAAAAGGTTTGACTAAATAACTTGAATTTTATAATAATATACTGCGCTATCGCATACTGCCGATTTAGTCATTAAAAATTTGTACAAAGTAATTGGTATTTGGATGCACATGTATAGACATTGCGTATCATCTATATAAATGAGAAAAAATACTAACATCTGTTTGTCACATAAAACAATAAGATACATAATGGTTTCAAATTCAGATGATAATCTATTTTATGAAAAAATAGGACTAGCTTATATGCTTCTGGGCACAGTAATGCTAAAGATAGTGATTCATTAGTTGAAGAACTTCATCAAGAATCAATAAGTCAATGGAATATGGGCAATTTAGATTTCTCAACTTTCAAGTTTTTTTGATGGACATGTATTAGGAAATAGTAAAATAATGAAATCAATAGATTCATTATACAGGTTTATAAGTCAAGATATGATAAAATCGACTGTATGCTTTAAAATGTCACGTAAGTTAGTCTATAACTAGTTTCATCAAGTTTCGTTCAGTAGAAAAAATGCATGACTGAAAGGGTTAACATGATTTTAATAGTAATGATCTTATTGAATATCTAAATAAATCATGCATCTTATACTATCAACAAGTTATATACCATTTTTTTAAATTTATTAATGAATATCTTCGTGAAAAGCGTTCATGTTAAATTTGTATTCAATTGAAATCTTCAACTTTCGAACTAAAATTATTTGAAAGAATCACAACTTTCATACATCATCTTGGTAGGTTAGAATACTAACACGTTAGATGGATGTTCTGTTCGCATAATACCTCTTTCAAGTATCGTAATCATCGACAAAATAGCTTAAAAGTAATAAATTCTTTTATAAAAGTTGTTGTTCTGAAGAAATTAATTCACGATTTCCAGGCATTTTCTTTGATCTTTGCAGTGACAATTGTATCAAACAAATTGACATAATATGAACAGGATTCTAAATGACCCTTTCATGAACAGAATCACATCGATCGGAGATTTGATGCTAACATATCTAAATATCATTTAAATAAATATTTTATTGGAAAAGTCCTATTATAAATCAAAAATTCAATCTCAATTGTCTTTCAACTTGAATGTTTATTTATTATAATCAAATATTGATAAATACCGAATTAATTGTCGTGGTAAACTGCATTTACCGCAGTAAATACATGGGCTATTATTACATTCAATTTTGACGATACCTGATAATAGAATCTAAACTAGAAAATGTTTTCCAAAAATAATTTACTATTCAAGAAACGAATACAAAGTTACATTGTTCCTTGCATTGTATACTTTCATCTTTGTTAGCAAATAATCGAAATATATTTTCCATATTGTCTAATAATTGTGAAAAAATCCAGTAGATACTTTATTACTATCAGATTCCATTCGTAAAATTCGATAGTACCCAACAGTTAGAAATTACAGGATAGTCCAGAGATATTATCCGATTATTAATGATCGATGATAAATATTGATGAATATTTATTCTTAGTAATATGTCTTTATTTTTCTATGCGACGGTTTAGTTGTTCAGATGTAGGGACCAATCAAAGAAAGAAAATTTTTTTGAGTTGTTAAACTATATATTCATCAGATAAATTTATTGTTAAATTCTACGGTAATTGCATAAGTATTTAGTGAATGAAATGTGAAATCAGAATCTGTTCATTCTGTACGGAGATCTACTGAATATGCAAGATTGTCTCTGGGTAATGTTGAAAATTTGGAAGATTCTTTATATATGTTTTATTATGGTGCCATTCTCTCTTTATATGAAGTAACAAAAGTTTATTGAAAACTAGAAGATTTTTTGAAATAAAAGAATATCATAGTTAAATCATCCATTTCAAGATAAGAAGTTTATCTCATAATCGTGGTGAACTTTAACAAATTCAAACCAATAGAAAATACAATTGTTTCTATGTCCGTATTTTGATAAAATAAAATCGTTAATTTTATTAAATTCAATTTTCCATAATATATATTGTCTATCAATGATAAAGGAGAAATTAAAATAGTTCATTATTTGGATAAGTAAATTATTTTAACAAAAATCTGACTACATTAAGCATCTTGTTTTTGGTCATTTCTGATTATTGCTGTAGTTTGAAATATGTTCTTTCGTCGTGATGAAAGTATAAAAATATATGGTACATTGGTTTATTGAATTTAAAGTGAAAAGAATATAGAAAATTCATATTATCGTGTAAGTCTTAATGGATGATACGTCTATTTTGATACATTGATATGATTTCGAAATGAAATAAACGATTAATGTTGAATTTCTCTATGTGAACAACTATGCTTTCCACAGTCAGAATTCCTTTCTAATAGAACAAAACTTTATTGATGTCACGTAAGTGTAACAAATAACACACAACATTGATAATAAAATGCTAAAAAATGAAGTATCTAATAATCGCTCGCATTTTTTTTATGGAAAGACATAATGCAAAGCAATAATAAGAAATTATACTATATTCCGTTTTAAGGAAATGTTATCATCAATGCTCAAGGTCCATGAATAACTATTTACCAAATGAGATATAGATGTGATTTTGTTATCACATCATTAATTCATTGTTTGAGAGTTAGTCAAATATGTATCAATGATATGCTAGATATCATATGAGTTAGTAAGAGGAAGACACGTAGGAGTTTGAACGTGGATAAATATTCATACTCGTATCCAATTCAAAATGAATCGATCAAAGAAAGCTCCAAGAGTTTCAAAACATGCTAATTTTCTTGATGCGAGATTTAAAAAAATACTTTATTTTTCTATATATACAAAAAAAAACATGATTCTAAACGAGGAATAAGTTCACTTATTAATAATCAATGTAGTTCAATAAATGTATGCAAAGGTTTTTGAATACAATCCATATAGTTTAATTGCTTCTTTTGAATTATTCGTGCGCATAGACATTTTAGACTGAGCTAATTTGGATATATTCGAAAAAGGCTTTTAAGGTTTTCATGTTGAGTACAATCTTTTGATGTTTTTCCCTGTGCTGTTGCATCAAGATGTGCACCACTATCGATAAGTAAGTCAAATATTTTTTTAATATCGTTCCATTCTTCCTTGGTAAGTTTTTCAAATTTATTGCAGGCAAAGTTATGTAATGGTGTATAATGATTATTATCAATAGCATTGATCGGTGCTTGACAGGATAATAATAGTTGAACTACTGATAAAGATGGAAACCTGTTGCGAATACCAACAGAAAAAGCGTTACGATGTTCCATCAAAGATAAATGTAATAATGTTTTATTATCAGATAGAGTACGCCAATCTGAATCAATATATTTTTGAACTCGTTGAGCAAGTAGTGCTTGTCGTTCTTTTTCTTCTTCTTCTTGCATGTTAAGACCTGAAACAAAACATGATATTCGTGTCGGGTGGGTGTGGGTGTGTGAGTGCGTGCGTGGGGGTGGGTTCTTGCGTGTGGGTGGGTGTACTGATACCGATGTGGCCGTCTGTGGGCTGCGCTGGCTCTCGC
>CAJNSZ010002544.1:0-14977 GCA_905329745.1 Rotaria sp. Silwood2
ACAAAATTGTCAATGCTCAACGTGTCTGACAAGAAGGTGTTCAAATAACTCTTCTTGAAACAACGTGTAAATCTGTTAGTGTTCAAGGAAATCAACTTCAATTACCGGTTCAACTCGAACAAGGAGAAAATCGTCAGTGCAAGTTGAAGGTTACAGTGAGATTAAATTAAATAAATCGAAAAGCAAGCTAAAAAAAATTAGAGAACTTGAAAAATTCAGTTATAGTTTGTTTGATTTAATAATCAAATCGATGAAATAAAATTATGCATGAAAGACTACAATCATCAAGTAATGGACTAAGATCTTCATCATTGTCGCAACTAGGCTGTTAGAGCAGAAAAATGATGAATAGTCAGATTTTTAGAAGGTTTCTTTTTGTTGCATTAGTTATTATTTAAATGGAAGACAGTCAAGAGAAAGTTATAAATAGTAGAGTGTATGTGTGGATGGGCCTTCTCTTCAGTCACATTCGTCTCCTTACGTTATCGAAGGAGAAGAGACAGATGAAGTAGAAATGTTTGCAAAAATATTGCAATTGAATAGAAATACCTGGAATCTAACCACTAATAATCATCAATTGCTTCGTGGTTAAAATTATTCAATATTCCGAAATGAGAATCATAAAAAGTATATTTTAGAAGCTTTGTTTGAATTATGTGTAAACTCTCTTGATTATGCACTTAATTGATATTAAGAATTTTTAAAAATATGTATGGGAGATTGAATCATCAATCTATGTTCAGTGTCTTTATGGTATCAGAAGAATTTATAAGTTGGCAAAAGATTATAAGCAAGCAGATGATTAATTTTAAAAAGAGTTATTGATAATACTATTATTAATATAGTGAACAAATCAATACTCGACAAATATCTTCTATCAAAAACTTTATAAAAGTCTAGCTGATTCATCGTCATCAATTCAGTATACGAAAGAAATAGCTGAGAAATCAATGGCAAACACTTCTAGTATCTAGATAATTCATGATTTAATTGCTAGAAACCAATATTAAAATGTGAATGACAAAACCAAATTGAACTTATATGTGATCATATTGTTGAAGTGTGGAATAAAGTAAATTTAAATGATCAACATTGGATAAAATGGTGATGCATTGAATCAAATTGCAGTTTTAAAATATTTAAAACGTAGCATTACTATTGTTAACCGTTACTGGAGGAAAGTTATAAAGGGTATTTGAAATTATATGAACGAGCAGCGCTGAC
The DNA here is from genome assembly GCA_905329745.1 of Rotaria sp. Silwood2. Taxonomy (NCBI): domain Eukaryota; kingdom Metazoa; phylum Rotifera; class Eurotatoria; order Philodinida; family Philodinidae; genus Rotaria; species Rotaria sp. Silwood2. The sequence continues at coordinate 1,225 of CAJNSZ010002544.1, forward strand.
TCTACACAACAAAAATGGTCATGAGTTCAGAAGTAAAATAAAATAATGAAATTCTTTTATTAATAGTTTGAAAATCATTTGTTTCGAACATCAGCTTACACCTCTTTGATATAATGATTAAGTATCTGATGTAATCTATATGATATGATAAGAGAAATTTACTGTCCGTGAACAACCAATTGAACCGTGTTTCTAGATATCATACTGAGAATTACAAAATTCTACGATGGGAAAAGCGGAAAGATATAAGAAAGTAATTAAGACAAGGCTAGTTTTGCTTGTCATATATCAAATATCATCAATTATTTTCGCGATGTATTGTTTCAAATCAAGCTATCAGCATCGAGTTCACAGATATGCAAAGAATACTCGAAGTATATAATTGGGTAGAGAAAAACGTGCCACTTTGCAATTGATCATTTGGCAAAACTTTTCCTCTTCTTGGACTTCCTTTGCAATTAAGACACATATTTCCCTAATCAGAGATGTTATGTTGAAAGCAGCATATAACTTGATCATATTTACACTAGAATAAATTTAGGTTTCCCTTTTGACTTTTTCTTACCAGATTTATTTGCTGGATATCACATATAAAATAAATGCAAGATATACTTTCTTTGAGTTTAATAAAAACAACTGAAAACAGTATTGATTAAGGTGATCCGCTGAAATATGATACAGTGGAAGGTGAGAAATCAAATAATACCAAATGTAAAATATTCCAATGGAAACTTCGTTCAAAACTGACTAGATTTTGCTCAGATTCACTCATTGGAGGAATATGCATATAAAGCGAACGATTTTAATCTTTGACTTTCTACCATTCACTACTCAACAGTAGTGTTGATAGTTACACATGATTTCTTGATATCACAAAATACTAAAATTTATGCATTTTTTCGTGATGTAAACATGTAGATCTTACATTTCTGCCCCAAGCAAGCTGTACTAACAAACTGTCTGATTTAGAATGACTCAATGGACTTTTTTCAAAACAATCATGAAATCTTATTGAGTAAATATCGTCTAACTTCAAGATGATACAGAAATAGATTGACAATATTACATAGCTTACTAATTTCTGCCAATACAAAGAGAAAACTGTGCGTAACCGAAAAAGTGTAACCTTGAAAATCAATCGCTGAGATAATATAGATGGGCATTCACTCTCCGGTACGAACACAACATAAAGATCATTTGTTTCAGTAGGTAAATCTCACGACGATGAAGTTTTCTTTCTTGCAAATTGATTGTACTCGACGAGTTGATAAGCAACTCAGATTGAATATGACACTGTTTCCAAGGAGTGATACCAACGATGAAAGTAGAACAATCACTCCTATTTTGTAGTATGGCATCCATTGCAGTACGTGTATAACACCGATCTGTACGTGAACTTACACAATAAACTTCATGTGTGCCAAATTGAAAAATGAGTAGAAAAAAAATTGATCGATTCGGTCAATAAATTCTTTAAATTTGCACAAGACTTTTTACATAATCTTTACCCAATTAAATATGTGAAACATAGTGAAATCACTTAGAGTTTTTTTCTCTGATTGTATATCAAAAAGCAAAAAATTCGAGGGGAAGAGGAGAAGCGAGACTTCAGTTTTTTGAAGTATGGGTGAAGTAGGCACTCTTGAAGTCTTCCTTTTCCTCCCTTGAACATTCATCTATCAGAAGAATAAATGAAGAAATATGGATGAAAAGTGAAAAAAACTGAAATTAAAAGAACATAATTTAACATGTTCCATTGTGGACATCTTTTCTTCGTTTTTAAAGACGAATAGATTCAATCTTGTTTTCATTACTAATATACTTAGGAAACCTACTAAGTTTAATGATTTAATATATCGAATTGTTGATTCGCAGATTAGTATTGAATATATTCACTTATCATCTGGCATTTTCTGAGACAAAAATTATGAAAGCGAATCGAAATATAAACAGGAAAAGTCGCATATAATTTCCTTATAATGAATTATGATTTCTTTACAAATAATGACACATGAAGAGAAAAGAATTTGAATGACAGAAGAATTTTTCTAAAACATTTCAAATACTCTAGAATCTTCAATCAAATAGCGAAGCTAGAACTTGAAAGAGTTCTAGGATTAAATAAGATTGATAGACTCCGATTGAATGGTTCATAGGATTTCACTGTATACATGTAAAACAGCAAAAGAAAATAATATTGACAAGAAGATGATGAAAGAAAAAGCATTAAACCTATGCAAAGTTTCATTAAAAATTTTTTCATTAATGAACAAATCTGAAGTCAGATATTGAGAGCTTGAATGTTCTCTAATAATTGAAAATATGAATATTGAATTATAACAAATGATTGCCAAATAAACTAGGAAGTAATAGTCAGCTTTATATGATTAGATGGAAAAGGTATTCATTGGACAATGTTCATATTTACAATGATCTGCTTTGATAAATGAAAAGTAATGATGCCGACACTATAATACCATATTGGAAGTTCAGGAAGAATTCTTCATTACATGTATTGATAGCATCAACAATATTCTGTATTTTTTCCATATTTCATCATTCTTCAGTTCATATGATAATTGTCAAATTCTGATAAAACTATTCACTTTAGCTTTAAATGGATAAAAAAAAATTTTGTTTCTTACTCAACGAAAAAGTTATTTATCAAGAGTTATGTTTTATATTTGGCAACTAAGCTTCACCTATCAGAAAAGTTAAAAATAATGTAAATAATTTCGTGGCAATCAAGATAAAATCGAAGATTAAACAGAATGTGATGAATCATTAACTGAAATAATACATGAAAATATCGAACAAGTTTATTATATTATTAATGATGCTTCTTAAATTAAAATTGACGAATAGTAAGTGCAAAATGAGTCCGAAACATAATTAAAGAAAAATAAAATATGAAAGAAGTACAAAGCATTATTTCAGCTGTCAGTAAAGAGAAACTTTCGTCTAGTTATCTATACACTGCGATGATGAAACAACAAAAGTATGTCAAAAAAAATTCTTCAATTGAAATCTGCAAGTAAAATAGATACAAGTGAAGAACAGATAAAAGTTATTTAACAGTCTGCAGAGTATTAATACATAGGAAGAAAATGTGTTCCAAGTGTATGAAATATTCTAAGCTATAATTCCTTAATCCATCAATTACATTGATTAGATTTATTAAATCAGACTAGAATAAAAATGATATACGCCTATTCTCTATATATGTGGTTTTTTGTTCGCCTAACTATTTCTGATATTCCTCATTTCTATCTAGCTACCCACACCCCACCCTAAACTATTTTTATTTTTCTTGCCTGAACAATTTTATTGATGTTCGTCTTAATTATTATATAATTGCAATTGAAGACATTGAAAAAAATACATAAATACTCTACAAATGTCAATCGAATTCTTGCCGTGAAATATATGTTGCGATCAATGGTTAGATAGAAAGTTGATGATCAATATCGTTTAACCATCTAAATATCTAATGCCGCATGTCTCGATTGAAGGAAAATATCTGTAATGGTTAAATAGTATGAGGAATAGTTTCATTCTTGCAATATCAAATAACAATCTATCTTTACTCAGTGAATGTCCTTTTCTGATTTGTTCTAATAATTCGAAATGTGGACCGTTATATTCTTTTTCTTGAGCTAAAATAATTTACAAGAGATTTATATTTATTAGAAAAACGAAATTTTAAAAATAATTTATTCATTGTATTTATTTCAATTTGATTTGCAACTGATTTTGCTGATTCGTCAACAACAATGGCTTTTTCAAAACGAATATGTGTTACAATATTTTGACAGTCTTCATGTTTCATCATTGCATCTTTATCATTGGGACATGCTCTTTTCACCATTTGTTTTGTTTTTTGAAATTCAAACATCGAACAAAAATAAAATTATCAATGAAACTTGCATATTCATAATCCGATAATGCTAATGTATGTTTTCTTAAAGTCATATAAGCAGATAGTTCGACGATAATATGCTTAAGAAAACAAAAATTCAAATAAAAACTTTTATATTCAATCCATAGAATGATTTATTTTAATGTATCTCGAAACATATTCAAATGTTTTTTAGCATCAATTAATGCATAATCATATCATTCACGATGAAGAAAAGCAAAACTTCGATTAAAATATAAAATTATGGACGGATGAATTTCAATTGATTTTGTATATAATTCAGTTACTTTTTCATAATCACCATCTAGATATTTATATAAATATATTTCTTAAGTCATAACAACAAAAAAAAGGTTTTACTTTTAAATGATTTATTTACTTGCGCTTTTACAATATTCAGCTGCATCCTTACCAATATGGTACTTCATTTTTTGCTGCTTCTAAACTACTACTAATTTCTAATTTTTGCGTTAAATCTATTTCAACAGTTGATGTCATCTTAAAAAGAAAAAATTGCTCTTTCTATTATTTTATTCAACATATTTTTTCATAAATAAATAGTTTTGATTTTCTTTTATCGAACGGAAAAGTAGGAAACAAATATGATCATTAATAAAACAACAGACAAATAATCATTTATGAACCGTTGAAATAAAAAAAAAAAATAGAATCATGAATTTAAAAATATAAATTAAATCATTAATATTATTAATCTAAAACATTCAAAAAGTTACATCGTTTACAAAAATAGACAATCAACGAAACTTACAGGTTTATGAATTTTAACAAAAAAAAAATAAAACCGATAATAGCAAAGGTTGTTTTTCTCAAATAAAGAAGCTCTATTTATTATTAAGAAAATATTTTACCGATTGCTGTTACCATAGCAATCTTTTAGTATTCTAAATAATATGTAGAATAATATTAACATATAAAATAAGATTTAAAAGAAATCATTTTTCAGAAAAACAAACAGCTCATTGGTTTCTACAATGTATAAAAAGATTAGCAATCTTTAGATAATTATAACATGTGAATTAGCCAAGAGAAGAATTGTTACAGTTTATGTTTCTCTCATTCATTCAATATATCATGTATGATGCACATTGGCAAACATTCCTGATTTATTCTACGGCATCAGAGCTTCGACAGAGATGATAAGATTTTCTTGTCTCATGGAATTTTTTTCTTTTTTTTTTATGATAAAAAAACTTCAAATTTCTTTCGTTGAAATATGGTTTCAGCAAGTACTTTATAGGAATGGTGCGTAATAGAATTAATTATACCCTCATTGTTGATCTTATTCCTTCAAAACATATAGTTTCGTTGAGATCTTTTTTCTACTATGTATTTTTCATAAAAAATATAAAATTTTTTTCAGAAGTTGAAGTCATGAAAGCTAAAGCTGTTTTTTGTGTAAACCTATTTGTTTCATAATAGCTTATGTTTTTAATACACTGCTTTATAACTATTGATTGTATGAATAAAGAGACATGGCTCTAAAAAATTTGTCGTGTAAATCAATTTTCAACATCATTTTTTTTGTAAGATTTCTTCTGAAAAGAAGTAACACGTAGATAGAGGACTCTGATAGATTATGTACAATTCCATATGTTATCAATTTCATCAAAGTTCGCAAAGATCTAAAGAAATCTACTAGAATGTACCATAGTACAGGACAAAATTTTTAGTGATTCTAAGCACTGCGGAAAACTAACAAAACTCACCAGAAACTGATAATTCATGATAAAAAATCCGCTGAAGAAGGAACGCTATTACTTTCTAATGCGTAGAGACGTTGAAGTGAAATCATCTAAGAGCAAAAATAGAATATAAGTTCTGACGAAATCTAGTAAATTCGGATAGTAATGGATTCGATGAATTCGTTATCGTATTCGTGCAGGTTCGTCAAGATTCTTATACCCTAGATTTGCAATTTCATTCTTGACGAAACCAATAGAATATATGTGATTTGTATAAAAAATTTCATATCAAATAAACTAGTCTAAACATGCACAGATAGAGTGAATTAAGATGATTGAATAAAAAAGTCATAGAAGTCGATTCTATGTTTTAAGAAAATCTTTTTACTAAAAGAGTTGTCCCATAGGAATGGGATAGAACAAATCAGTTTGTTCCATCGGATGATTTTTTCATTCCATTCGGAGTTCTGTACAGTAAATATATTTTGCAGTACAGTTATCAAACATTATCATAGGACAAAGCAAGAAAGCTCATATTTATTCTGCCCTGTCCTTTTGCCAGGTAGAATAAGATTAAATCTTTGTATCATTTAGACTTTAACAGCTAATTTTTATCTTAAAAAATAGTGTTTTCTGAGTCTTTAAAAAGAAAAACTAATAAGAATAGGATATGTAGTCTGTTAAAAGCATTATAAACATACTTTTCAAGCAGTATGAAAGATAGAAAACAAGTAAATAAAGAAAGGAGTCATTCAGATGCAATCGAACTTATCGATCATATTTTGCAGTTGATACAAAACCAAGCAAAATTCAACTATGGATTATGTCACTCTCAATTTTACAGATGATATTTTAAAAACAAATATAAAACGATTTTTCTCTGTTTGAACACAGCCGAAAAAGACAATCAAGGCGGCACATAGGCTTTTCATGGTAGAAGTTTTTTTTTCAAAGATTTTATTTTTTTTTGTTGGAAGAGTGGACTGCCTAAAAGTGATTGTAAAAGCTCTTCAGACAATTGGAATATTCGTCGTGGTATAGAAATTATAGCTCTTATATAATTAAAACTTATTTAAAATGCATGAAAATATACATCTGTACATATCAGTTTCGTACACTGTGACTTTAATCTAATTATTTGAAAAAATAATTACAAATCATAAAAATCAGAGAAATATTTTTTTCTGCTGAAAACTATCGGATGATCAATAAAGGATTACGTGATTCTAGATTTTAAATAGTACTTATTTCCTGATAATATCTGAAGATAAAGCGATTTTTCTGTCTCAAATAAAATGATTTTCTTGAAAAAAACTTTCAATAAAAAGAAAGCCAAGTGTGATATGACTTATCAATGATGTCTTAAAATTATTCATTTAATAAACGAAAATTTGTCGACTGACAATGTAGAAATTATTAAGAATTAAAAATGTATGAAATAACACTAAACATCAGTTAATTTGTGCAAAAAGTGAACAGGCTAATTAATCTATATTAAAAACAACTCTATATGAAAACATTTGAAACCACAATGCGAATAAAAATGAAATGAATAACAAAATGTTTTTATCCTTTTTTATCATTTTATTAATGAAAGATCATATCAAATTTTAGTTTTTTTATCAAAACAATTTATATTGCATGAGCTCAAAATTAAGGTTTTGGAGTGTTTAATTTACTATTTACATCATTAAATTTGTACAGATCATCGTCGTCCTGAGAATATAAATCAATTGACTGATCATCAGCTGTATTTTTTTTTAATTAAATCATCATCATATAAGGAATATAAATTAGTTAAACCAGTATCAATAATATTTGTATTACCAGGATTTGATGAATTCAAATTAATCCTTTGAGTATAAAGATTATTCGAACTATATTCATCATTAAAATATGAAGCACGTGCATCATTTAAATACGAATTAACTGCATTGGCTTTATTTGTAATATCAGAATTTAAAAAATTTGAATGAAATACTCGAGAGTTATTTATATTTGTTTCAATTAAATCCTCATCATATGATGAACACAAATTAGTTAAACGAGTATTAGAAGAATATTTTTATCAGTCACTGATGATTTCGAATTAATGAATCGACTATGATCAATATTTGAATGATACTCATATAGTGAATACCGGAAAAAAACCAGCGGTTTACTGCTAAAAATGAGCAGATTTTTGCGCCATGGGTATGTATCATAACAATTTGGAGTATTACTAATAACTTTATTAGAAGAATTATTGTCTTCTTCCATTTCCTTTAAAATATCAGCGATGAAGCTTTGTAATGCGTCATTTTGTTGGATCACGTTTTTCAATCTATAAAATAACAAATATCGTTTTACTTTCCGCATGAGTGTCTTACTTAAATGTTATTTCATATTGATCAACATAATGGTCGATTGTTAAATCAGTTGATTTGAAAAGATCCATTGTAAGATTCTAAAATTCATAATAGACATTAGTGCTTCTATTAAAACTAAAAAAATTCTTTAACCGCAGCAGTAATGGACAACGATTGTAGATAATTTACCATTGTCATATTAATAACTGCAGAATTTTTTATGTAATAAAACGAAAAGACGTTCTCTTGTTTACGAGTTAATTGAATTACGTTCAATAACTTTTTCTAAAAAGATAACATCAGATACTTATATAAAAAATATATTATTATATTACTTGATGACTAGATAAACTAAAATTGTTACAAATGAAATAATGATGTATATGCATTAAAAAAAGTCTGCTTTGGTTTTTATGCTGTTTGTATTCGTTTGGATCAGATTACTCAATTCTTGTTTTGAGTTCATCTTAATTTTGGCTGAAAATCAAAATGAAATATATCTATTACGATTCTAACAAATAATTCCTTTTAAATGAACTGAAAAAAAGAACATTTGACTTCGCGATTCTTAGAAGGACTAACTAAAAAGCATCAACTATTTGATACTAAAATTGAAACTAAATGAGAAATAAAACGATTATTTTATATCAACAGAAATATCTTCTAGTCTCAACCAATTTTAAAAAGAAACTAAAGAAGTCTTTGTAGTTGATTATTGTCTTTGCACATCCTATCGTCATTTCCTTTGTTTCACATCTATCGACAGACATATAACGATTAGATTCAAGAATGAGAATGTCTATTAGTGTAAATTTTGGACATCGATTGAAGAACGAATGAAATAAGTATAGTATAGTGTAGTATATAGGCAGAGTGAGATGTAATCCATAATCTGGTGAATCTAAGAAGAAATGCATTTTGACATACACATCATTTTGATTGGATAAATTTTTGACTGAATATCCTTTGGTTTTTTCAGTTTATGAGCCGTAAATTTTTTTTTCTTCTTCTTTTTCATTATTTCACGTTAATTTTTATAAATTTTCTTTTTGTCTATGATCATAGATAGCCCTTTCGAGATCTCAAAAGTGATGGAGATGTAGATAACTGACCATGCTGAATACGAATGCTCTATTCTTATTTATCAAGAACTCATTTTTCGAAAATTTTCTGGGATGGTATATTTAATAACTAAATAGGTATTCATATGATTTATCAGTGAATGGAGAAAATATTACCTGCTATATTCAACACGGAAATATAAAGAGCCTATTATAGATGAAATGTGATCAAACTTTAAAAAAGTAGAAATTTAGAATGATTATGGATATCTGACATCAACGACAGAAAGTTAGAATAATACTGGTTCAATCTACGTTTTATTGAAATCAAAAGTATTTATTCACCAAAATAATGTATCCTTTTTTTTACAAAGTTGAAAGGATGTCACACAATCCCTCATGCAGAAACGCTGACTCAATTGTGACATCCTGTTCAAGACCACATAAGACATCGAGTCAATGTTCCTAATTAGAACATTTTTTTGACATCTGTGGAAAACAGCTCCATTAGATAGGGTTTGCGTAACATCTTTTAGATTTTTTTTCATAATTGAGATCGGCATTACCTACTGCATCAAGTGATGTAAAAATTATCAATTTATCTTTAAAAATAGATGAGTTATTACTGGTAGTTTAACGAGTAATGCATCTGTTCTAGATGAGAACACTTTTCCTAATTAGAACAGCAAGCGAAGAACAAGCAAAACATGTCAAATTTTTAAAAATTACTGGATTTCGTAGTCTCAACTTCAAAATTTTTAATTTTTCGTGGAACAAAAAATTCTCGTCATTTAATGAGGAATAATCATCTCCAGGTTGAGCTATGTATCACATTGAATAACTGAGATATGAATAGATCTTCTAACATCTCGAATGTTCTAAATAAGTACACTATACCTTATTAGAACAGGAAGCGAAAAAGTGTTCCTGTTTCGAACAGCTAATGTAAAATACATAAAAATCTCGCTAAAATCAGTAAATAAACCTATTTCGCTATCGAAAATTTGGAATTTCATCCTGAGTCCGTCACAAAAACGTTCATTTTATCATGGGCTGTTACCTGATAGCGATTTACAACAAACGGGAGTATAGTTTATTTTTTAATACGCATATCAAAATCCTAGAATTTCATATGATCTCTACTTTCATTGAACCGAAAATCCCATTCATTAGTTTTCAGGATGAAAATAACTGCATCAAATATTAAAAAAATTACTCGAACGATGTAAGAAATCTTAGAGACTGATTAAATTTTTTTCTCATAACAATTTGCCCAATCAAATGTGACAAGTATGCACTGTTGCATGTTAGACACAGCTCGACGAACGGTATCGAATAGTGTATTAAGGTTTTAAGAGAAGATATAAAACAATTTCATATAAATAAAAATATTATTTTTCATCATACTGAAAAATTTAAACATAAAATATTCTCTAAAACTATTCAATCCATCATTCATGATTACTTCAAAGTTTACATCAATCAACGCAGGTCGACATGTTTCGTCTGATGATGTCTCTGGCATCATAGTCAATAAAACTAATAAAACGTTAAGATTACCTTAAACCGATAAAAAGAGGGTTCCATGGATATTTCATCGAACGATTCGGTCTAAGATTAGTGCTATAAGAGAGCCTATTCCATTTGACTCTATCGAATGATATAAATTTCAAAAGTGAGAAGGATCGAAAAGCGAGTTTTTTAAGGAAATATTTTAGTTTTTTATTTTCTGCTATGCTCGAACATAATAGTTTTTAATAAAATTGTTTTTGTCTCGTCCTGAAATCTAAATAGAATGAAGTACTCGATAGTGCTGGTCGAGCTGTATCTAGCAGATTCAATTATGCAAATCGTTCTGCAAAAACAGTAGAGTCAATCACTGAGTTCCCTTGATTAGCTACACTAACTTTTTAATATTTGGTGCAGTTATTTTCATCCTGAAACATTAATGAATGGGGTTTTTGGTTCAATGAAAGCAGAATGCTCTAATTAGGGACACTTTTTTTGCTTACTGTTCTAATTAGGAAAAGTACTCTTATCTAGAACAGATGCACTACTCGTTAAACTACCAGTAATAACTCATCTATTTTTTAAAGATAAATTGATGATTTTTACATCATTTGATGCAGTAGAGAATGCCGATCTCAATTATGAAAAAAAATCTAAAAGATATTACGCAAACTCTAACTAATGGAGCTGTTTTCACAGATGTCAAACAACTGTTATAATAAGGAACATTGACTATACCTTTATACCCATTCTGAATAGCCACTATTTGTAGTTTCGCTTTCCTTATTTCTATCGTTGTTTCTACATGCACGTTTTTTACTTCTTGTGAAAATGAATGTTCTCTATACCCTCTGATTTCTCTCTTATGTTACATCTTTGTCATCACAAGGATCCGAAGCAAATAAATATGTGTGTATAGTAAAAAAAAAAACAGATGGCGTTGTACGTCAATCATTTCTTTAATTAACTATCTATTGCGTTCATCTGAATGAACAAAGGCAGAAAGTTGAAACTATAATTTATATGTAAAAGCAATAAATATTTCTATCCACTCCTTTTTTTTTCTTTCATGGTATTCATGATCAATTATATAAAAAAGAAACCTAAGAAAAATGCAATGTTAAAATATTATTTAGTGTGTGTGGTTTGACCCGATGTTGCTATCGACGAGTCTCATCCCTGAACAATATCATCACATATTCTTGAAGATGGCTCCATAGATGTTTGTCTTTGGTGTAAAAAGCCCGAGAACAGTACGAATAATCTAGACGAGTCATCGGTATGTGTTATTTTCTGTTTCTTATAACTTGATGTGTCCTTAATTGTAATACCATCATTTGACGGCAGAAATTTCGAACATTCCATAATCTAGTGTCAAGTGAATCGTCATTCGGTAAGTTATTTATGATCTCTTTTTTCTCGAGTTTCCTCTTGCATGTTTCGTTGTCTTTTTGCATTTGTGAATAAAGAGAAGCCAACGACAAAGAATCACATGAATGAAAAGAGTATCATCAGGGCAAGAAAATAAGAAGAAACAACTATCGGCTAAAGAACAAACAGAGGTTATTCGCGTGCACGTATCACGAGGGAAAGAAAAAAACACGACAGGCTGTATGTGAGAGAAAGAGGAGAACGAGTATCGCCAATTCGTGCTTTTGTGATTATAGCGGCTTGTTTTGATAGAGAGTAGCAGAGTACAATAAGGAGAACGAAGACATTTTCTCTTCATTTTCTTTTCTGTTTATTCGATCCTTATACACAATCTGTGTGTTGAAGCTCTAAAGAACAAAACGACGAAAATAAGCGCGTCTCTGACGAAAAAGTAATTCCACTATTTTTTCATAAAACGTAAGCCATTTTGGCTCACAATCTTTTTTCTTTCAACATTAGCATTGCTTAAAAGAAAATTCAATTGATTGTTTTTGGTTCAGAAAACCTGTTGACACTTTTGAGTGAGTTGCCTTTTCCTGAATAATCTTTTACTTTCTTTTTACTGAACGTTTCGAATGATAACTGTTTATACTTGTACCATCTTACCTGAAGAAAGCATGAGATGCCTAATTCGATTTCGAATATAAATGGAGATTTTACTGCATGATAGTACTTCGAACATAAGTGAAGAAAAAGCACCAGCACCTGATTCCAGCAAAAGAAAAGATAAAATTTATCCTAATTATAAACTTCTAAATTCGAACGCTCAGGATGGTATGGACAAAAAAACCTAATTCAACCTCCGTTGCAACATTTGCCTTACGTAACTGATCTTTTATTTCAGCGTCGCGGCGTAGGGGCGCGCAACACCCCCTACAGAGCCGCGACCCAAACTCGTCTCTGTGTACACAGTTATTGGAACTTTGGAATAGCAGCTATGTTTTGTTTTTTTCCTCCTCCAACGCCATCAAAAAAAGGTAAGCTCTCTACGTAAACTGCAAAGTTGAATCTCAATTACGCATTCCCATTTTACCAATCCATTCCAGTCCATGTCCTCTCATTTATAGTAGTAAGACCGATAAATTCCATTTTCGCCGAAGACGAATTTCGCCGGAAAAAACTTCACCGATTCTATTTTCGCCGAAAGAATTTGGGCACCGAAAACAAATATAAGTTTAGTTTAATCATGTATACAACAATTCTACTGAGACAATTAATCGATCACATCAAGTCAGTTAAGTCCCACTTGAGATGCCTTCCATGTCGCTTAAATTGACTACCAAGTCAGGTGGTAACCATCTGAGTTGGTAGCCATCTGAGTGTCGGTGGGTGTGGGGTGTGGGTAGGTGTAGGGTGTGGGTAAGTGTAGGGTGGGTGTGGGTGTGGGAGTGGATGGGTGTGGGTGTGAATGTGGGTGTGGGTGGGTGAGGTGTGGGTGTGGGAGTGGATGGGTGTGGGTGTGAATTTGGGTGTGGGTGGGTGAAGTGTGGGTGCGGTAGCCGAGAAGACCCAACCACTCCCACACCCATCCACACCTACACCCATCCACACCCCCACCCACACACCCCATCTACACCCACACCCTGGTTACCAAGTCAGTTGACTACCAACCCAGATGGCTACCAACTCAGATGGTTACCATCTGACTTTGTAGTCAATTTAAACGACATGGAAGTCATCTCGAGTAGGATTTAACTGACTTGATATGATCGATTAATTGCCTCAATAGAATTGTTGTATACATGATCAAACTCAACTTATATTTGTTTTCGGTGACCAAAT
>CAJNSZ010002545.1:0-14975 GCA_905329745.1 Rotaria sp. Silwood2
ATTATTGGCTAAATGATTACATCAAACGTAATTTAACTGATCAATCAGATGAATAATCATTGGCTCGTACGGTATCCAAGATGATGAAAAAAATTCCGAAAGAAGAATTTAAAAAACTTTTGACAAATTATTAGAAAGGATGGAACTTTGTATAAATAATCATGGTGACTATTTTGAACATTTAATAAAATAAAACTCGAACTTTCTCTTTGTCTTTATATTTTTTTTTAATAATCTGGGAACTTTTGGTCAGACCTAAGTACATTATGGTCCCTAACACGTAGAATACTTTTGAACTTTTTTTCAGGGGGTCACTCAAATATGTTCTCTCGTAAGAAGTTCTTTTTTTATCTACCTTATGCAAGCTTTTCACATAAAATTTCTTTATAAAAGCGATAATCTTAGTTTTAGATTTAGACATATCGACGAAAATTGTGCATTTTCTTATTGATTGCTGCATTGAGCTAATTATGTAATAGCTCTTTTTTTCTTTTTTCTTCTTCTTTCTTGTATTTTTGATTCACACTGTCGCTAAAATTCAACTTGAGAAAGAAATCAAGAAACCATGAGAAACCATGAGAAAAGTATAAAACCAGTATTCTCCTGACTAAATTAAGAGACTTGACAACCCTGATCCACACCCACACCCTACAGTCACAGCCACATCCTCTACACCCGAATATGAAATGAGTTCGAGATTTTGATTGTGCTTGGAGGAGCATAATGATTGTCTCGTGATTGAAGGAGCTAAGGACGGGTGAGTGGGTATGGATGGATGTAAATGAATATTCGACCTACATCCATACCTTACAAGGACACCCTCTAGCGAAATTGTTGTATGTATAGCAGAAAGATTTCAATGGCCTAATACTTTGTCGTAGCTCATAAATAGAATACTTTTTTTAAATACAATTGTGAAGCAATATTTGTTTATTATTCATATATGCTTGATACAATAGAACAAGACAAACAAAGAAAAGAGAAATATATGATTTCTGTTCGCTAAGCATATAAGAAAATTAATTTAACAAAGAAAAAACAAACAAAAAAAAGAAGAATCTACTGTTTCTTGATCATCTCAGGCTAATGGGATAGAACGAAAAATAAATAAAGAGAAAGCGGTGTTCGTTTTCAGTTCTAGAGTAAAAAAAGTGAATCGCTATCATCATCGAAAAAGATAGTTAAAGTTAGAAAGAGAACAGAGAATACAAAAACAAACAAAGGAACACTTTCTTAAAAAGATTTATCAGCTGTTATATCAATACAAAATCATGAATTTGTCGAATGCCGTGATACTGTTGAAAGATAAAAGTTTCCATTACTTTTTGATTGATGTACGGGACTTGTAGTAAATATATAGGTTCGTGATGAATTAATGACAGGTAATACCACTGAATCATCAGTTCGCGACGTTAATATTGATGAACTATCTCCTTTAAGTATAAAATGTATTTTAAATGGAGTAAGATGTGAATGTTACTCAGGGAATAAAACACCAAAAAGTTCATTTAAATGACTATTTTGAAACTTTTCATCGAAACAATTCTATAGCTTCGGGTACTTCATTAAAACCGAAATCGTTACAATAATTTCCTTATTTTCGTATCATTTACATCTTAGTAATTTGTCTATTTCCGAAAAATAAAAATCACTGTATTCGTTTAATTCTTTTTCATGATTGTTGTCTCACTACATGGATTATTCTGAATCAATCAAAATCATCACATAGTTTTCATTACTGATTTATCCACAAAGAATGGTTTTCATACATGACATTAACGTGAAATACAGTATGGAAATGATTAATTTTGATGGTCTACATATACTGTGCTTTCGTTCATCTTCTTGGGAAAAACGCAATTTTGCTTAATCTATTGTACTCTACACAACTACCAGTTTATATAGGCCTTGGGTAGAAAGGACTTTGCAAATTTATCATGCAGCCCCTCGAAGATCACTAAGTCTGAGCTATGTGAAAGGCTCAAACTGCCACCTTCAGCATAGTCTAAAATGCAGACTATGCTGTACTATAACTTCGGTTCAATTTTAATTATTTTCTGGATATATTTATGCGATTTTAATGATTTCCGTGGCATTATATCAATTTAGCCATTTTCATGTAATGAGAGTTTCAAAAATCATGCATGAATTTGCAACACATGATAGGAAATGTCCATTTCATGATCGAATATAGCATCTTTTCATTTTCGACATGATTTTTCTCTGCAGAAGTATTCATTAAAATGATGCAATTTACATCATGTTTTGCTATATTTCTATTCTGTGGGTTTTCTTTATCCAATATCCACATCCTCACTTGATAGAAGGATAAACTATTAGAAAAAAATGATAATAAGAAATATAAAACCTTTCAGACCTTCTGTTATCGATGACATTTTATTTGAAGCGTTTTCGGTAGATTTAGAAAATGGTGATTTCACAAGTGCAATGGGCGGTGTGATTTCTTTTAACTGAATGATATGCAGTTCTGGCGTAGGATTTAGTTGGCCCATCACTTCGAAATAAGAACCAGGCATGAGAATAATTTCTTTTTCGGTATTTTTGAAATAAGAATGTTTTACAATCGATTTTCCATTGATGCATTCAATTGAAAAGAGTGTACGTTGTCCATGTTTACCCAAAAATTGTTCTGACTCCAGTACTTCAATATGAGTTGTACATGAACTTACTCCCCACCAAGCAAATTTTGTACCAGCTTTATATTTTGAACTTAAATCAACACCACGAATACCACGCCAGACTATTCCACTGTAGGAGGGTAATTTGTGCAGAGCAGTAAGAAATAACTTGAGAAATGAGAACCATGGTATTAATTTTCCACGATTTTCAGCACGTAATGATTCATTAAGTAATAGATATAAACTTGGTCCACCATAAAATTGCATTGTATAAAGATGAATTGAAGCTGATTCATCTTGCGTTAATCCTTCAGCTGGACTTTGACAATTATGCATTGCAACAAACATGTAATCTTCGATTTCATTAAAAAAACTTGAAACGGGTTCAACAGCTTCTGCAAGTGAAACTAATGTTTTTTCCTGATAGCCTTTGATCGGTGACAGAAGACGATCTACAGGTTCATCGTAAACATCAGTAAAACGAGATTTACCATTGGATTGATTTGTCTTGGCCATTTGATATGTTCTAGCTCACAACAAAGAACAAACGAATGCTAAAAATCTAGGAAGATAACCGCGACAACATACATTTGACATCATCAGTACACATGACAGAAATTTTAATGACATTTGCCATTGTACTAGAACAGTAGGTTATCTTTCATCCTCAAATGGTACATAGCGAGAGTCTGTGAGAACGTAGAATTGAAAAAAACATCAGCCGATGTGAGTAAAACTTTGAAAGAAAATTCTACTTCCGATCGAAGTTTTTTGATTGAATATTAATTGAAATTAGACTATTTAAAGCAACTTTTCGTCAATGTTAATGGCGTAGTGTTGGTTTTTCAAAAATAATTTCTGCACTATCAACTTCAATAGTAGATTAGCATTGATTAGAGCTCTAAACAAATTCATTCTCGCGTGTAAACAGTAAAAAGTTTATATTGCATGCAACTATCTTGAGGGTGTTAGTGTTCGGATCTTTTATGTGTCATCAACGGAATACCACTTCATTTACGCACATCCATAATTATACTCAAACACTTAATTGCACAGCAACCTCGTGCAGTAACATCCTCGAAAACTCTTTTAAGTTTCGAACTGTGCGCAGCACTCTTTTTGATTCCGTATGACATCTCCTCTTTTTTCAGTGAACATCTGTACTCGAACACCCACACCTACAACTTAAAGTTCATCGGATCCAGACCCAGATTTGGTTGTAACCGATGAACTCCACCACACCCAAATCCTGATTCGAAGTTGGATTATATTGGTTTTAACTCGTAATCTTTTCTGGAACTGAAATTGAACAATATAGTAGGATGACTAAAACCCATGTTAACTATCTCTAGCATCTTGAGAGCTAATATTGTAACATTCGAATCTCTCTGTTAAGTTACTCACCACGGTCGAGTATTTGAAACCTATGATATGGTGTTGTTGTTAAGAAAAATGTTTATACGATCAACACTGCGCACCTGATTTTTTTCAAGTGACTCGTTTCTTATCGCTGTAGTGTCATAAAGCTTTATGCGATGTTGATATCTGTTTGGTGCAACAATCTTATTTCACTGCTCTTTTTCTTTTCGAGAATGTAATCCTTTCAAGAGCACTGCATATACTGATTGTAAAACATGCATGAATAAGAGTTGACAATGATGATAATCCAGAAGCGAAAAGAGCCTTATTTATTCAATCAAAATCATTCATGTTGGGTGAGTGTGGGTGTAGATGGGTGTGGGTCTGTAGAGGGATTTGAGCGTGCGTGTGAGTGGGGGTGTGGGTAGGAACGTGAGTATGTGGATGTGAGTGAAGAGAAAATGCAAGCACACGGTCACACCCACACCCGACACCCATATCCACACTCCTTCTTACCTTCTTATCTTTGAACGGATAAAAAGAAGTTAAAATGAAATAGAACTGGATTTATACTATACTTTTATTCATGACGGTGAGCTGAAGCTCTTTACGAATATTAGATATATTATTTCCATAGTTCTACTCTCTAATGAAGGTTTTTCGATAAAATTTTGCACGAAATGTATTTCTATGAAGACTACGTCGATTGCTTCCGTTTGTTCAAGAGATATCGTATTTCGCTGAGGATAAGGGTGGGTAGATGAAGGTGAAGGAAAGACAATCACTGATACCCACCCACGCCCACACCCCAAAGCAAAACAAATTAGATGTCAATACACACATATATGCGTAAGTACATAATCTGTTATGGAATGACATTTTATTCGTGTAATTGTTAGTAAATATAGAAAGATTATTTAGAACATTCAATAAAAGATGATCAAAACGAAAAACAAAGAAAACTCATCACCAAATCTAGATCCATTCAAAACTGAAAACACGGCCTAGACAAGTTAAATTCAATCTACTGTACATTTGAAAAGATCAATATCACATACAATCACATGTTCGATAATCGGGTAGATTATTTTCTTCATCGAAAAAATATTTTGGATATTTAGCTATTAAACCTTGAATATTTTTCAATTTCTCCTGAGCCTAATCGTAAAAGAAAGCTTAGAATATTCCAAGAATCGAGTGAAACACATATCGGAACATAGTTGATGCGGATCAGTATCTTTGAGTTTAGGTAATGTAGTATAGTAGTCTACTTGCTCGAAATATCGAACACGATCAGTGGGAAGTGTTTCAAAAATTTCTTCATAGATCAACATATTTTCGTGCACCACTTCTCGAAAATAGTTACAGAACTGATCAGAAACCGGATCGCTTGCGTCGACTTTATTGTTGTTCTCCCACATAGTACCAAGCATCGTTCTATTCCCACAAAAATCAATCATTTGAACTCGATTCTTCGAAAAAACAAAAAGAAATAACATACGAAAACAGTCTCTTACGCCAACTTGAAAAACATTTTCCGACTCGAACCGGTTGACCATTAAAGAGATAGTCCTCCTCTTCTATGTCGTTATGATCACTATACAAAATTCACTATCACGTGAGCCGAGTAAAGAACGATCGTTGATATTCGCACTTCCATAAATTGTCTTACAATTATCAACAATCATCAATTTAGAATGAGCGTGTGGATATGGGTGAAAGAAAGAAGTGAATCCACACCCACACCCACATCCTTCAATGCAATTGACGCAGATAGAACAATAATATGTCTAAGACAAAAACTTAGGTAAGCACAAAAATATGGATATATTGCGATAATGTGTTTCGTTTTGTCAACTCATTATTTCATGACGATTCATTTCTTGTATACCAAAAGAAAACATGTTTTTATAAATCTATGATAACAAAATTTTCTTAAAAGTATCAGATAATGAAAGTATAGTTGTTTTTAATGTTATTTGTTTTATGCGATTGTGTGGTAAAATCTAATAAATCATTCCCATACAGTTCCAACTTTGGCATTTGGTTTTTATAATATTTACACGACTTCATCGATTGCAGTAGAGTCGCTAACAATTGTTTTAACTATACATGAATACACTTTCATCTAGAATGTTTCAGATTTAATGACAGATTTGTATTGAATATCCATCCGTCTTGAAAAGAGAAAAGATTTTAAATGGTTTATGTTGAAGTAAAAACATTCGAAAATATCATGAAGTATTTTTCCCACTATTAGTGATATCATCATCTGATAATATATAGATTGAATAAATATCAATACCGAATTTGATGAAAACTTTCGCGAAAAGTGTTCGATATATTACTATATGATCAGAGAAGGAACTTGCAAAGGTAATACAGAAGACTTTCGAAAGAAAAATGAGCAAAATTGATGGAGGAAATATCTTATCAGTTGCAGCTGATCATTTAAGCCATAGAGAGCATGTTCATACGCATTCAGTTTTATTGTAATTTACGTTTTTGGAAAAAAGCTATCTTGTGAAATTTCTTTCCAACCGATGTTTATGAATACTACTAGTCATGAAAAAATTATATCAGAAAACTAAATATGAAAGCTCATGTATTTAAATCTCATTCGTACATTTCAGTCGTAAACCTGACCAGAGAACTAAAACGACTAGTTCTCGTTTGCGAATATAAACAACATGAAGGTAACTATAATGAAATTGTTTTGAATTTTCGGTTACTTATATAGTTGACGAATTTACAAATTCAGTTTTGATATAAAATGATCAATTTTTTCGACAATAGTTTCCAAAAATTTGATTAATGGGAACGCATAAAAAAATAGCAGTGTCTTATTCATGTGCGCAAAAATAACAAGATTATCAGAACAATTCAATCGATTTTTTCTAATTATCTTTGCAAAAACTAGGATACTGCGTATTTTTAATGACAAGAGTGAAAATTTTATGATTTATCTGTACTTTCATGTTTATAAAAGATATGATGTTTCAATTAGTGTAACTCATTCTGTGTGTATCACTTGTTAAAGAAAAAATCATTTATATAGACGTCAGAGCATTGTATCAAAAGTTGAGTATTCGATAATACAAAATGCAGCGAAGTATTTAAGGATTATTTTGTGAAAAAAACGTGTTACATATTTATGATATGGTGAGTAAGGAATGTCGAAACTATTCATACAAGGAGCTTTGACGACACTGTATAAACATCAAAACGACTTTTTTTTTCGCTGTCCTTGAAATATTGCTAAAATGAGTAGACATTGTGTAATAATTTTATGTGGAATAGTAATCAAGTCGGGTCACAAATAGTTGATTGATTTCGAACTTTTCATAAGACAAATAGCAATTTCAGATTACATAATGATTTCTTTATTACAAATATTGAGAGAGTTTGTATGGATACACTGAAAAGATTGCAGGTAGCATGTGAAAAAAAACTCGCTTTGATTGGCCCAAAACTATCATTGATCTCAAGTTGGGTCACGAAAAATTGAACCATGTCGGACACTGGTAGAAGTAAATACAAAATTCCTTTAATCATATATCATTTTTATTTTTCTTACAAAATTATTGTAGCAGTATTTTTAATTACTACAGTTAGTGGATGACATGATAGGGAAAAGAATAGATTGGAAGTTCACTGAAAATGAATGCCTGTATCAGTCATTTCTGTACGTATATGTTTTGTATCGGTATTATAATTTATATATAAAATGATGAAAATGCTTTATTGAACAAAACACATTTATTTTTGTTATTTTTTTTTTTTCATTCTGTTTCATCAATCAATTACAGTATCATATGGTCATGAAAAGCAGCAGAAGGACGAGTAATTAATAAATGAAGAAAAGAAATGAATAGGATATAAACGTTTGACTTTTTCATATACGAAAAACTGTTTTCATCAATTAGGGTATGGGTGTTGTTGAAGAGAACTCTAACACCTATAGCCAGTCACAGTCTCCTCCACACTCAATTAGTTACGATAAGGCTATGGTTGTGAGTAAAAAGAAGATAAAAATCAACACCCAACTACGCGACGAACGTGCATACATAGTTTTATCCACATCTGCACCCGCACCGTGTGTCAAAAACATCTCATTGGAATATACGAACTATTTCTTTATTATAGTTCGAGAGGATTAAGTGATGGGTTGTCAGGAAATTTATTTCGAGAGAGGTGAAAACAAAAGCATCTCCTTGTGATTAGAAAATACAAGTAAATCGTGTTTTACAATTGAATCCCGTATGAATAATCATAACAGCTATTGATCAAGAAGTGTACATTTCTCTCCCAAAGAAATAAAGTTTCATCCCGTCATCATACAAATATTGCAAATCTGAGTGGAAATAATTCAATATGCATCTTCTTTTCATTTCTGCACTGCAATCGCAACTGTTTACCCACTGGAATTGTTTGTGAGCTCTCTCCATAGCCGAAGCAACACTCGAATAAATATTTTCCATTACTTAACAAGAAAGATCGATGTTTCTCCCCATCTCAAATGTGTCGCAAAAATGGGTAGTGTGTGAGGGTGGGTACATGTGGAATATAAATGTTGGAGTATGAATGAAAAGTATTGCCTCAAGCATACGTACCCATATTGACTACCACCATCACACTCGTACCCATGCACATCTCCACCCCGGTCGTCACCCGCACTCCACACCACACCTATTTCAAATAAAAAAGGAGTCGAATAGGGATTTTTGTAAAAGTAATGCTAGTAAATCAACAAAAGAGAAACTCTTCAGCTAAGTATCAATATCAAATAAATATTAAGTGTGGTGGATGTGAGAGTGTGGTTGGGTACGATTTTGTCCTTCGAGTGTGGGTATCAGTGATAGTGTTGTTGAAGAGACCTCTAAAACTCACATTCACACCTCACAAAAAGAGCTGTTTATTACGATATGTCACGATTATACGAACGCTCGTAGTTTTTCAATAACTTTTGATAGAAATAAGACAGAGAACTGTGATTTTTACCGTTGGATAGAGAAGATGAAGACGCATTGAATCGTTTATTACAGAGTTTCTTGACCTGTTTTCTGTAAGATCTTTCATTGATTTTTGACATCAAAAACAAACCTATTCTGTTAGTTATTCACAGTAAGTTTTCAATAATCAAGGGTACATTCCGATCGCTTACTGAAGATCTACAAATTGTGAAAGACTCAGATCTTTAAACTCGATTACTGAAGAATAATATGTATTCTAGTGAAATCTATAATAAAATTTCAGTCAACTTTTTGGATTTGTTCTTTTTTTCGTACAAAAACGATTTTTCTACGAGATTGAGAAGATTGAATGAAAAGGTTTCAGATATCATATTGGAAAATAATTATAATACATAATTCGATGCATCTTCATCTTCTCTTTCGAATGATGAAAACTGCAGTTCTCTATCTTGTTTGTATCAAAAACTCTTTCGAAAAATACTCACAAGAATTAATAATTCCATCATATATGCGAACAAAACAGATGTGATCGAAATTTTATTATTATCATATTAATTAAAGATTGATCAAATAGCACAAAAAAGAGCATCATTGTCTCTATTATTTCCTGAAAACAGAAGATTTCAAGCTTTTCAAACGAAAATAAGGTGATAGTTGTAACGAAAAAACAAAGAAGGTGAGATAGTAATCGTAGGTTGTTGGATACAATCGGAATCGAGAGATATAAGACAATGGAGAAAGTTCGGACAACACCGAATCGTCATGATTTATTCAATAATGAATCCAGAAAAATAAAATCAGTAGCACTCTGATCCAAACAACTACACGTGCGTTCAATTCACAGTAAGATACACACAGTATTTCTACTTGTATACAAACCACTTCCGTGTATTGTATCTCACGACTCGACTTGAGAGAAAAAGATACAAGAAAAGATTACATGTTGCTCAAACGGAGATATAGAGCACAAGATAATCTTATCACGTTACGATAATGTGGTACTTGGCACAATAGCGCCATTACTTTTGCTATGCCATAAATAGTAGGGTGGCGTACGGTAGTGTAGGTGTCGATGAGAACAAGATCTATGCCTATACCTATACCCATCCACACCCGCATCCTTATCAACATATATTTTTCTTTTTCGAGTATATACAGTAGAGAACTGCTATGAAGATCATTTACTATTTTATTACTTAACAAATAATTACAATAATATTGCGAGCTTTCGTCTGAGTTCATCTTCAAACATATGAATCGACGTTGGTTGTGGATATCAATATTTATATTGTTCCTTTGATTTTTATAACTAGTTTAATTCATTTGAGCTTGAATACAAGCTCTTCTATTGAATGAAAAAAACAATGAAACCAATTGTAACAATCAAATAAACAATATTAATAATATTTCGTGACTACACAGACTATTCCTACTTATGATTTGTTCGACTTCTTTAAAAGGGCACAACTGAGTTTCAAAAATCTTTCTGGATGTTTTTCAGATTTAAAGATAAAAAGTTCTTTTATTTTCTGGATTCTCGAGTTTCGTGTCTGACAACCCTAGAATTGCTTATCTTAAGAAAATAGAGATACATAAATCATTCATGTCTAAAAGTTTACATAACTATACGAAAATATCTATCACTTTTGAAAGATGAATGATTTATAATTGTTTTCTAAATATTAAGATTTGACTCATCTTGCAAAAAATACATTAATACAAAAGAATCACACTGCAGTCTTGAAATCACCAGATGCTGCGGTATCTGAAATCGCAATCTCCAATAGGTACACCACAGTTACCTGGAGTTAAGCCACAGTTTTCAACAATTTTTTGAGAAAAATTTTTCCGTGGGTAGAGCTAAAGCTCCAGAAATTCGAAAATCCTATAACAGAAGAAGTATGATCTTCATCAGATATGCACACTCTCACATATCACGTCTACTCGCAGTCTCCTAAGTGCACAACTTCGTAAAGTTTCATATAATTCACTTTCGCTAACACTCATACTTTGAACAATTAACTATGTTCATCGACACTTAGGAGTCTTTTCTTTGTTCAAGAGCATGAGTATGGACGAGTTTTCGATTTTTTTCGATCATAGTCGCACATGCCATACCTATTCTTGTATGATTGAAATGTCTTCTTAAGTATACTTCTCTTGAAAATATCTCAACATAGACAACCAATTTTAAAAAAGAGGGTAAAAACCAATTGTGAAACGAGAAAAACATGCAAAAAAAAGATATGTATTAATGTTCAAAAACGCTACTGTATTGATAGTAATCACATATCCTCGTTATCAACCATGAATCGATGCAAAAACGTTTTGAAGAATAAAAACACGAATATTTTGAGTCAGGAAATTTCATGCTTTTTGCAGCGTTTCTACACTTTCCAGTCGCAAAGAACACGCTGATAAGATTTAGAGAAAAAGCATTCTTTTTTAGTATGTAATTTTACCGCGGCATTGTTTTCTTATACTAGATAATGCGTAAATTCCCTAGACTGAAAGGATAGGGTGTAGAAATGGAAATGCACTTGTGTCTGTCTGTCCGTCTATCTGCAACATATGATATGTGGTAAAAGTTACCATGATCATGGCAAAAATGACAAAAACGATGGTAAAATTCTAGATAGCAATGATAAACATGACCATACCGATAATTCAAAAACTTGTCAGCGTAGCGCCTTCGGGACTAAAATGTGGAACTCACGTATTTCCTTGTAGCCTCGGTATACCGATTAAAATTTGTAAAATAAAAAATTTCCTAAGGACTACATTTGTTTTTTGAAACTAATCGATTCTTAGAGCAAAAATCTGCCTTATTTATTTCCACACTTTCAACAGATATTTATTATTTTTTTGGGCGGCCTTTTTTTCGCATTTTCACTATTTTTTGTTTCGTTTTAGGTGTGAGTGCGTGTGTGGTGTCCCCTAGTTTAATGTCCTCACCCACACCCATATCCATAGTTTCTTTCCGTTCTTATTTCTTTTATATTAATTGTTGTTTCAATCAATGACTAGTTAGAAACTGCACAGAAATACACAGTTTTATTTTCAAAGTCTTTTTATTAATATATAAGTTTCTTGTTGAAATTTTTATTATCCATTATTTTACAATAATATATTACTTAGAGCAATCCAAAAGTAGTATCGCCAGCATCTTGTTTCTGTATAAAAACCTTTAAGAAACTTTCTTTCTATAGAGTTCGCTAGAGAAAAAAATGCTCTATCTTTCTATGCTATTTGATCATGCTTCAATAGATATCATAATAATAAACTTTCGATAAGATTTGTTTCGCTATCATATGTGCTGGTAGCGCTATGTATCTATTTGATATCTTTTGAATACCTTTTGATAGAAATAGGATAGAAAACTGCGGTTTTCATCGCTCGAAAGAAGAGATGAAGATGCATCAAGTCATATATTATAGGCTTTTTTGACTTGTCGTTTTTGACTTGACTTTTTTAAAGGTTTTCAATCAGCCTCTTTAAAAGCAAACCTGCTCGTGAAAAGCTTACAGTGTATTCTCAATTGTCAGGTGTGTATTGAACCGCCGGTGGAAGATCTATGTAACTGCACAAGATTCAGAGGTTTAGAGTTAATCATTCAAAAGTTACAGGTATCCTAGTCGAAGTTTTAATTGATTTTTAGGGCAATTTCTCGAAAAGAATTCTTTTTGCTGTTTTCTTTTTAATAAGAAATCATTTTTCCCGTACTTAGAGAACTGATTAAACAAACGTCAGACCATTTATTAGGAAAGCGTATAGTGCATGATTGAATGCATCTTTATCTTCTCTTTCGAGCGATGAAAACCCCAGTTCTCTATCCTATTTCTATCAAAAAGTATTCAAAAGATATCAAATAGACACTAGCGCTACCAGCACATATGATAGTGAAACAAATCTTATCAAAAGTTTATTATTATGATATCTGTTGAAGCACGATCAAATAGCATAGAAAGGCAGAGCATTTCTTTCTCTATCCAACTATATAGAAAGAAAGTTTCTTAAAGGTTTTTATACGGAAACAAGATGATGGTGAGACTACTTTTGAATTGCCCTAAGTATAATAAGTGTTTTATTGAAAAAAGCCAAGGTTTTAATTTCTAATGGAATAAGTTGAGTTAACTTTGAATAAAATTGTTTGCGAATAAATTTAAGATTAAATTGGGAGATTGAAAAGAGAAAATAGGTCGATGATGAGATGAAGTCAAAGAAAAACAATGATATTGTTTGGATTTTCTGAAGTAAAAATATATTCATATGAAAACCATAATCATTTAATAACTTACTTCTCACACTACCTCCTATTGGTATTGGTATTGTTATTCCATTCGCACTAAGACGAGTTGTTAAATTGTAATTACAATAGTTTTGAGTATAAAAAAATCTCTCCATATTCAATGATATGGCATAGTTACCATCTAGATAACGAAATATATAATTGATATAGAAAGAAGATGATGTTTCATTGTACGACAATGTTGTACTTGATTCCTGGTTAAATTGATATATTCTAGAAAGTGCCCCTGATACATAATACTTGTAAATATCTGTGGTGAGTGCAAAAAAAATTGGACCATCGCTGGACATTTGATACATGCATAGTAGCGTGTTGTTCATAGTATATTCATTGCATTTTTGAATATCAATATAAGGAGAAGCAAAGTTTGCACAATATATACTTGTATTTAATGAATCTGATGAATCATAACAAGATATTGGTGTATTCAGTTCAGAAATCATTGAAGAAAGAACAGAAGGTGCAGAGTTTGTTTGCAATTGATTAGTTACTGATAATTGACATGAAGTAAAATTGATATTACACATATTTGTAGCACAAATACAAAGTATAGATATATCAAATGATTCAAATTGCAGAGGTGAACAAAATCCCAAACCAATATCAATTGTATTTGAAAATCCTGTACGTCATTGATCAATGCTTTTATATATATTTGTTACTTTCATAAGGTCGTATAATGTTCTTAATGATGAACCATTAGAAAAAAATTGATAAACACAATATTCACAGTTAGCTACCAAACTATCATAATAGAAGCATGTTAAATTAAGTCGATTTAATGTTCTGTTTCTCACTGTTGATATATCACCATTGAAGAATGCTTCACTAAATCCAATCAATAACAGCACTAATGAAATTATTTCAAATTGCTCTTTCGAAAAAAACATAAATCAGATGATGCTACTGCTGTATTTTCGCACGTTCACAATCGTGTACAATGCAAATTGATTTTTTTTCTTTCTCTTTCTACAAATATATCAATCCATACAGGTAAAACAAAAAAAATAACAAATTGTACCTTTTCAATACTTCTATTCCTTTCAGATTCATCTAG
Source organism: Rotaria sp. Silwood2 (assembly GCA_905329745.1). NCBI lineage: Eukaryota > Metazoa > Rotifera > Eurotatoria > Philodinida > Philodinidae > Rotaria > Rotaria sp. Silwood2. Next base: position 14,338 of record CAJNSZ010002545.1, read on the forward strand.
CTCCTTCACTATTTATAATGTTTATCAAGAAAAAAGTCTAATGAGCACAATGACCTTATGAATAAAAATGAAATATATTGTAACAGTGCCTGGTAATTTTTAATTGAGTCTTATTCATCATCAAAACATTTCTATCAAAAATTTTCACATCTGCTAAAGCAGAATTTGCTATTTATGAAACGATTAATTTGCCAGGTGAATAGGCCCATGTTGTCTACTTTTATTAAGCAGCGTCGCAATAGCGTCAAAACGGCATAAAGCGACGTTATGATCACAGTACATTTGAGAACCACATAATGCACTCTCTTCTTTCGAGTGATGTCATAATCCCGTTACACTGGGTATCCACATTCCCACAATACGAAAACTAATAGGGTTTTCAACTAAAACGTATTAACTTCTATTGAAGGGCTACCAGTTCAAGAAGTAATTACTTCATCTATTCCAGTACCCAGGCAGACAAAACTTTCAAAAAACGCGTTTAAACGCACAATCGGGAACCGCGACTGTGATCCATTCACGCTCATTAAAAAAACGCAAGAAACGACGTTTTTTGTACAAAATAGTCACTTTTCAAGCGTGAAAACGGTGGAAAACTTAAATTTCTAGTGTTAAAACGTTCTCTTTTTCTAGATTTA
>CAJNSZ010002546.1:0-14968 GCA_905329745.1 Rotaria sp. Silwood2
TATGCATCTACCGTTTTGTCGAAAATATTTCCATGATTTTTCATAGAATTCTTCGTCTAATCGATAGTTGTTGTCAGCATTCAGCTATTTTTCTCACATATTCGTGGCATTTTTATTCGATGGGAAAACTGAAATTTAGTTTGCTGTTCTCTGATGATATCTAAAAATGAGTGTGTGAAATTTGTTTGATGTGGGTGTGAGTAAAGAGAAGATCCACTTCCACACCCACACTCACACTTTCTAGATCGTGTACATATTATCCGAATCTCAAAAATTGTTGAAAGTAGAAGAAAATTAAAAATATTTTTCGAGGACTTATTTTACCCTACATATGTAAAATAATTTTGGCACTTACTACAAGAATTATTTTAAATACTCGCGACAGTATAAATATTCTCATCGCTGTCACCATTTTCTTCATGAGTAGCTAACATGTCAGCCACTTATGAATCCTTGTCGCACAGACAAGTGGCTATAAACTATAATGTGTAATTTATGACCTAACGAATTCACACTTATTGCTTTTGTTCCTTTAGCTAATGTATGCATATTCGATGCACTGTCGTAAATAATCGTATTTTTCTTATCATAAACTTAGAATCTTTTTAATATTCTTTCTTCATAGTATCTGTAACTTGTTCACGATGTATCGTAAAAGACGAAAACTTCCGAAGAAATTTTTAATGGCAGTTTTGGGACCTGTTCTATTAAATTTTTGTACAAATTTAACTTTTATATTTCATTATAAGGCTATATGAACACCTAAGACATCGATGCTTTTTAAATGAGTTAATAGTAGTTGTGAATGATTGTTGTGAAACTTTTTATAGTTGACTTTATACTCTTCGAAGAGTTGGTGGTTTGTATCCTTGAAAAAATATCAACATGAAATATTGGAAAAGATTAATACGCGGCAATCAAATGAGGCCGAAAAAAATAGCTTTTTCATGTACAATCAATGTTTTAGATTATGAGAACTTATATGAGAAAAACTTCTATGATGAATATTCTTCATCCAACTACATAGAATATCAGACATAGAAAAGAAAGTTTAAAAACCATTTCTTTTTCTATTGATACGTACCCTATTTAATAGTTCAGTTCGTGTCTATATCATCATGTTCCATTTATAACGATTTTCAATGAATCTTTTTTGACATTTCAGGTTGAGCAGGTAAGTTCTCACGGTTACCTGAGAACATTTCTTCTAAAAGATAATTGATACTTGGTTTTGTGAAGTAAACAAAACTGTGGCCATGTCATACGATACAGTGACAAGCGGACTCAGATAATGTTTTCTCATATCAGTAGCAAATGATGTTTTGAAAATATCACTACCATCTGATGGAAATTGTAATTTTTTCCAAGAACGATGCAAATGCCGATGCAGACTAGCTGTTAAATGATCTTTGCATGAGATTTCACGATTACATTTATGACATTTGGCTTTCTCATTTCAGAACTTAGCTGTATAATTTCATACTTCTGATTTAAACGATAACGTTTCAATCTCTTCTTGCGTTTGATTAGTCAGTCGAATTTGACTGAATGCTTTATCTGTGAAGTATGAAGATAAAGAAGACTGAATTGATTGTTGTTCACATGTGAATGGCACACTCTCTTCATTCATAATGCTGTCGACATATGTGTCTTATTTCTTTGATTCATAAATTGTTTTACGTTGTTTTTTTGTAATAAAGTTTAAAAATTTTTTTTCGAACGTATTATATGAAGAGTAGATGTGAGAAAAATTGACTACAGCAAGAATTAGTTGTGTCCTTACTCCAACTTCGATTATGTTGATGTCAATGAAGAGTTCTAAAACGAGAGAAGTAGAATTATTGATAAATTGTTATTTTTTCTTTCATTTAAGGAAAATTCTTGTCGTCTCCTCATTTTAGTTATAATTATTTCTGCGCTAAGTGTATACCTGAATGTGTTAGTTTTCGAAGAATAATTCATTTAAAATTTTTTCGACTTTTACTCAACACAACAATAGTTATACATATATATCTGTTCTTTTTTTCTATAATAAAACTGTTCGACTATTCCTTGTGAATCAATAATCTTCATCATACAAAAAGGAATACAGTGAAGGTAAGTAATAAACTCTTTCTCAAAACCAACGCATTACTATATTTGACACATAAACAATATTTTCCATATGCAAATAGAAGTCAAAATTTATTTTCGTATGTAACAGTTCCTTTATCAGTAGGATGTTTAAGTGTTAACGACAGTCGTTTGTCTATATCCTACGAAACATTTTCCGAAGGGCAAAATTTGTAGAGAACAGACCGACGCTGATATACACAAAGATCTTAATCAAGATCGATCACACTGATACCGGAAAATATGATTTTCGCAGTACTGACTGTCGCTTTTACTTACGACAATCACGATAGTTTGGATTATATCGTAAATCTATCACTTAGATATGTTTTCAAAATAGCATGTTCGCGAATTCTCAGTTTTGATTAATCAATGTTTTTCGTTAACTCTTGATACTTAATCCTTACAAACCGAGGAGATATTTTTTGACAACAGGAAGAAACTGATCACAAAATTAGATATTATGGACCTTCAGTATACTCATACTAGAGCTAAAAAGAATTATCTTGTCCTTCTTCCAGAGTTATTGAATATTTCCTGGAAGGACTATTTGACCTTATAGAAGAATCAAAAGAAAGAAAATTTGATCTGAAATTTTGCCCATATGTAGGCTTCATCATTTTTAGAATGCTCTGAAATTTCAGTCAAAACTAACGCTATCTTGCCGAGATATTGGATAAGAGAAAAAAACAATAACATTACACAAAATCAAATTTTGTTTTTCAAGATGCGATATCTTGAAAGGAAAAATCCGTTTTGACTAAGATTTTTAGGACATTCTAAAGAACATGAAGCCTACTTACGATCAAAATTTCAGATTGAAATTCGTTTCCTTTGCTTCCTCTATATTCTATCTAAAGAACACTTTTTATCAGATGTCATATCGCGACAGTAAATCACGTCGAAATTTCAAGGCTGGTTTCATCAGATAGCTAGATATAATGCTCATCAATAACAATCACAAAATCAAAACTGCACGTATTGCCTATGGGCAAATGAAGTCGTCAAAACAAAAATTTACATCTACAAAAATTTTTAACTTTAACCAAATAATTATCTCATTTAGAAACTATCGAAAAGTGTTTTGTTTTTCAGTCTATATCCTATCATACTATCTTAACCTGAAAAATTAGTGGTTTCTAAATCTGGAGTTTTCTTCGATTTTTTTACATCAATTATCATTAATGTTTCTGGAGAGGAACATTCAGGTTTTAAGGGGTAAAGTTGTCAGGGAAGATTAATCTTCATAGTCACTCCACGCGTACATTTCTACCATGAAGACTAATACTAATTGAGATCAAGACTCTCGATTTTGTCTCTATCTCGGTATATGCCTAATCAGAATGCATCAACAGTGATACGACATCATTTCCGAGCAACCTTCGATTGCCAACAGTTAGGCGATGAATATATGAGCATAAGATAATCGTATGATGTTAAGTTATAGTAATTCGAACTACTCTTCAATACAACACTTACAGTTCTGGTTCACATTTCGATCGCTTAATTTCATGTGTCCGAAATACCTAAAAAAAAGGAAATGAGATGAAACTGTAGTGAGCTTCAAATCTGATAATAATGATTCAAATTGCCATCACAGGCAGTTCAAATCTTTCCCTACTAGCTGAGTAGGCAAGTATTTCAGTTTCTATTATTCTCAAGAAAATCATTCTTGTCCAGATCGCGCACTTCGTTCTCGATAGTTTGAATTTCATATTCGATAAAATTAATGTTGAAAGGTACTTTGAAATTGCCGTCATAGCGCGCAAGTGTGTAGTCTTCAGAGAATGGACATATAAAAAACCAAAACTGTCATTACGAAATGTAATGGTCAAAATGGGCAAAGCTATCGGGCATTGATATAGTTTGTCAATAGCAAAGAACACTGACACAATCATTTTTCACAAAGCAGTAAAAATTCATGAAAGAAAAAAACTGAAGTCAATTTTTACAAGACAACTTCTAAAAATCTAACAATAATGAAATAAATTTTCGGCAGAAACAGTCGAATCCATTCGAAACCTCCTTTAGATGATTCTTTCTAAGAACCTAAATTTGCAATAAGTAACGGCATGAAAACTGCACTTATCGACATACAGTCTTTGAAGATATGTTAGCTTCTAGCTTGGAGAAGGACGTCACTTAGGCGATATCAATCCTTCTTTGGGCTTTCGCATGGCTATGGACGTTGTTTATGAATAATCTCATATCGCTGTATCAGATATAGAGCAATATACGAACAGAGTAATCAAATTTCTCGGTATGTCGAATTGATATCCATAAACAGATAGCAACTTACTTGCAAAGAATTATTTCAATACTTCTTTTTTAAACTATTGAATCTTTTTTTTTCTTTTACAGTTAACAGCAATCTAGCTTCAACTTGTCAACGAATGCCAATAAACAACATCTTAATACCTAAACTCGTTTTTTTCCCTATAATTAGGTTTTTTTTTAGCAACACTAACCTGTTTTTTTATTATTATCCAATACTAACATATATCTTGTATCAAATTGCTTTTTCTGTTCAGTTTCAAATAAATATTCCATGAGTTGCCTAATTCGAGTTCGAATTTAATCGAACCTTCAAGTGCATAAGAAGAAGTTGAAAATAAATCAAAAAAATATCGGGTCAGTATTTGCTTGTAGCGAAAATGAAAAAAAATCTTATCCGAATTTTTAAACTATGATTCAGATGGAGCAATCCTATAACTACCGCAGAAAGGTAGAAAAAAATTTCACATGAACTGATTCAAAATTTTCGATCTTGTGTCGACTCAATAAAAATTAAATCATTCGAAAGAACATAAAAAGCTAAGCAAAACGTATTAATTTTTTCGAAGGCGTACTACCAAGTCTTCAGAAAAAAATCTTAAAACAATATTGCACAGTAGAAACAACAAGGATATTTCGTTTTCTCTCTCTGAATTACCGACTGTGTTTTTCGTTATTTCGTTTTTATCATTCTGCTCGAAATGTATACAAACGTGTAAGCTTGTACATATATTATATGTTTAGTTCATAATGAAAGACAAAAAAATCTCGTCATACTGCTCGTGATTATCATGATGATAATATCTGAGTTTAATTCAGAAACAATTACTATTTAAAAAACTTTTTTTAGTAAAAATAAGACACTTATACCGAATTATACGTGATTATTATTTTTAGAGAAATATGTATTTCAAGACTGAATATTTGAAGCCTTATTTATCGTTCAAAAATATTAATTGAGCTTCTGATCATTTTATTTTCTTTCTTGATTCAAAAAATTTAATTTGTTTTGTTTTTATTGCTCTTGAAATATTTCGGTCATACGAAAACTAGTGGCTGAGATCAGGCTGAGGAAATGCAAAATTCGAGCAGCTTTTCTTTTCCATTCATTTATATATGGCTAGATAGAGCTCGCCGAGCTCTACAAAACTGCATACAGAAAGAAGTATCAAGTGCCTCTTTTAACTGAAAATATTCAGAAAACTCAATTTTTGGTCTCCTAAGCACAATACTCGTTATTTTCAAGAAAACCCGCGTTTTGAGCCATATAACCCTTTTCACAAGCTCGAAAGGCTTCTTTTTGAAAACAGCATGTAAAACTCTATTTAGAAATATGAGTATGAAAATGATTTGAGAAGATCCATATATTAGAGGGTCCTAGACTTTTAGATCTAGGTGATTTTTTTTTAAGCAGTCGACTAAAGTCTTGCAAAGCCATCAAGTCTTGCCAGGCTTTATTTCTAGTTGATATTTTTACTTCGTTTTATTCATCATAAGGCTAGGAAAAAAGTTAAGCATCGTTTTAATTCTATGTCTTAACATTGTCGAGTAAACCCACTTTTCTACACGAGTGGCAAAATGACCAAAAATAGGGTGATATTTTAAGATTTCCACTGCCAAAGGTTAACATTTGACCAAATCGAACCTGATATTCAGAATCACTAATAAAAACTGCATTGAATAACATAAATTTTATCATAAACTATGTTCCAACGAAATCGGATCTGTACTCTCCCTCAGGTGTTTTTTACTGAATTTTTCTCCGTGAAGGAGTACAGATCCGATTTCGTTGGAACATAGTTTATGATAAAATTTATGTTATTCAATGCAGTTTTTAATGGTGATTCTGAATATCAGACTCAGCTTGGTCAAACGTTAACCTTTGGCAGTAGAAATCTTAAAATATCACCTTATTTTTGGTCATTTTGCCACTCGTGTAGAAAAGTGGGTTTACTCGACAATGTTAAGACGTAGAATTAAAACGATGCTTAACTTTTTTCCTAGCCTTATGATGAATAAAACGAAGTAAAAATATCAACTAGAAATAAAACCTGGCAAGACTTGATGGTTTTGCAAGACTTTAGTCGATTGCTTCAAAAGAAATCACCTAGATCTAAAAGTCTAGGATCCTCTAATATATGGATCTTCTCAAATTATTTTCATACTCATATTTCTAAATAGAGGGTGTGGGTGTGGATAGCACTAAGGAAAACTCGCACTTCCACACGCACACACACGCGCACACCCACTCCCACACACCCAATCTTTCTTAAGAATCTTTTTCTAAAGTGTGGCCCTCAGAAAATGAATAAGTTTTTTTCTTATGGTTTTTACTTATAGCTTTTTGTTAATTTTTTTTGCCTAATTGAATAATTTGTCTGAAAGCTTGACTTTTATATTTCGTTTTCCGATCGTTTCAGACGTGACTGTCTATTAATTCAGCTAACACCGAAACGAATTCCCAGCTGCTTAACAAATAGATTAAAAATATGGTCGAATCCTAGAACAGGCACACTGATAAGATTTTCTCTATTTATGCTGGGTTTGTTTGTAGCTCAGGTGCGTTTAAATCGCGATGAAGAGCACATTTGGTCTCGTAATAATGGCATAAAAAGCAAATCCCTAAGGATTTTCGATTTCATCAGTATAATACATGAGCCAATTTGTGGTTTTGATTCCCCTCCTAGCTACATCCCCTGATGTACACAAATGAAAGACTGGCATCCACACACATAGCCTATGCGCGGAAAGCTCGCTGACAGATTCTTGCAAAAAAGTGATTATTCTCTCTTTGAAAATGTGGAAACGTACTAGGCCTACCACAAAACTATTATAATGCTCTTCACTGACTACCATTGCTCTGTAAGATAAATTCTAAAAGCTATTCTTTTTGAGCTGTTTCTAAATATTTATTAAAAATCGAGATCATCACACACCTCTCAGGAAGTCAAACGGAAGATGCTCTCTAGAAGGTGTGGGTTTGACCGGAACAGCAGAGGTGCCCTAGTGAATTCCACCCACACCCACTACATGTTTTTGGAAATATTATTCAAACTGTTCTTGCATGCACTGTTCGATATGCATCGTCATTTCAAGTATTCTCCGACGAGTAACGTCACACTCGACTGGTACTGTTCTACGATGTGGAGCCTTGGTGCCATATCTTTTTGTTACCCATCGACATCTATTGATGAACAATGCCGGAAATTTTCGATTGAATACGTCTCTTCATCGTCATTGCTGCCAATGATTCAAAATGAAGAGCAATTCAAGTTTCTGCTTCGAATCCTGATGGGACAATCAACACCCTCACATTCATCCTGGCAGCTATAATCAACCTTGAAAATTATCAGACAGATAAAGATGTGATCGACAGCAGAGACACAACTAGAATAACCAAGAAAGAGAACACCCCATTTGAAGATAAAATGATCGCTCATTATATACATTAGAAAAAATTGTATTCGTTCAAGAAGGGCATACATCAGATTTAAAACGCTCTACTAAAAAATACCACAGGACATGATGTGAAATTGATTGTCGACAATCGAAATCTTCGTGATGCTCAGAATGAGTTAATCCGTAAACGACCGAAAAATCCTTATTGACAAACAAAGCACACATTGGTGAGTTTCCGGAAGTCAAACCAATACCGACAACAGAATCGAATAATTCACCTCCACTTTCTATCTTTTAGAACGGCGACATCGCATCAATCATCCAATTCGACGCGCACCCAGCATCGCAAGGGGATCACACATTAATGAAAACTCGTCCAGCACTTTCATTCGGACATGAGCTGAACAACTAATTGAATCCTTAAAACGAACCTCCATCAATATTGGTTCACTGATTTCCTTTACATCTATTCGAGATGAAAACACTTCCTACATGTACACCTCAAAATCTCACAATTGAAATCGTCGAATCAATCAGTCGATGTTAATCAAAAATTACCGATCATAAAAGCTTCCAAGAACACCACCAAATAGTGATCAGAATCATCTGGCAGTTTCCATTCTAGTCGTAACAGTGCCGTTCTATATAGCTTTGAATAGTTTGAATTCAGGCGAGCGCACCATCTGAAATAGAGTCTTCTGGTTTTGTGATCGTTTCTGTCTAGTCTTTCATGTTATATAGTGCATATTTGTTGGGGATGTTCAAGCTAATCTGAGTGCACAGAATATGTCTATGGACAAATGAGATGATAGTGAATAATCCTTAATGAATTCGTTATGCTTCTTTCACCTTCGATTTTGATTTAAAGACACAGATGAATCTTACACGCAGACCGAAACTCTCATGCTTTCTGAAACACTCATGCATTGTTGAAGTTATTCAGTAGTTGTTCAACGACTTGTTGATGGATCATAAAATTCAGCGCTAGCTAGAGTGTAAAGCTCAATTCCACCGGTTACTAACACTTTTCCATTGATCAATACGGATGCTGTGTGGCCCATTCGTGCATTATGCAAGTTATCAATATTGGTCCAACTACGTGTTGATGGATCATATAACTCAGCAGCATCCAAAGATTGAGCCTCATAATACTCTCCACCAGTAACTAGCACTTTTCCATCGGTTAATACGGATGCTGTGCGGAACATTCCTGGAGCATTTGGGTCGCCAGTATTGGTCCAAAGACCTGTTGACGGGTCATATAACTCAGCGCTAGGTAGCAGTCCAACATCTCCACTAATTCCATCAATAACTAACACCTTTCCATCGGTTAACACGGCTGCTGTGTGATATGTTCGTGTATGATTTAAATTGCCAGTGATGGTCCAACGACCTGTTGACGGATCATAGAGCTCAGTACTACTAATATACCCAGCCTGATAATTGTACCCACCAGTAACCAACACTTTTCCATCTGTTAATACGGATGCTGTGTGCCAGTTTCGTGCATAATTTAGGTCGCCAGTAGTGGTCCATCTACGAGTTGACGGGTCATATAACTCAACACTATTCAGAAATTCAATCTCAGTCCCCATACCACCAACAACTAACACTTTTCCATCATTTAATACAGATGCTGTGTGGAACAGTCGTGCGTATTTCATATTGCCAGTAGTGGTCCAACGACCCGTTGATGAATCATATAACTCAGCACTAGCACTCCCTCCACCAGTAACTAACACTTTTCCATTGGCCAATATGGATGCTGTGTGACCCATTCGTGCATTACTTAAGTTACCAGTAGTTGTCCAGCTACCTGTTGATGGATCATATAACTCAGCACTACTTAAATAAGAAGCAACATTAGTTCCACCAGTAACTAACACTTTTCCATCGGTTAATAAGGATGCTGTATGGAACTGTCGTGCATATGTCATATTGCCAGTATATAGCCAGTCTAAAAGAAGCATTTATATGTATTCAAGTTGAAAATGATCATGTTGTGAAACATTAAAGATTGTCTATTCAGGGAGTGAGTATAATTTAGCATATGATGAAATGAAAATTGTTTGTGACTTTTGGAACAAATTTGTTTAACGCTCAGTATGCTAAGACAAGGATTCAAGTTTGTTGCACATAAGTCTTTTTTATGTGGTAGAAACAGAAGAGAGTTTTCGTTCCTGCTACGTGATCTTTATTGTAGACAACAGATAAAGAAGGTTTGTATTTTGAGTCTGTGATTGTATTAATCGTACAGTGAGAGCCTAAAAAGGCATGTTCATTTAGATTATTTACATTTTCACAAATTATTATAAATAAAGTTATTTATATACAGCGAATATGTCACCATCATCGTAAATTATAGCAAATACTCCCCGAAAATGATGGTGACATAATTACTAAAGGGAAATCACTTTTTTGCTTATAATATGTGTGAATTTAGAAAACAAAAATGTACATGCTTTTTCAGACCCTCACTTCATGGGTTAGCATATTTTTCGATTCTCTCCTAAATCTATCAGTTGCAAGCGAGGGATGTTCAATACATTGATAAACAGGAATCTTCTTTTAGCTCTCGTACTATTGCCTCATCTATTAAATCAAAATAATGGACTATCTAAACCAATTTACCCACTTCCATCTGGATCAATGGAAGACTCTGAGTAAATGTATGTACGATTGTGGTAGGTGTTTGTAGAGAATGCACTGTTTGGGGTTGTCATGGATCATGAAATTGAACAAAACGAGTGGTCTATTCAATAATAGATAGTAAGATTGATTCATATGTTAAGCTAGTAGTAGATACTGGTATGACAACTGCTCTATAATGTCACGAATCAAGTTGAAGCAGGCAACATAGTGGTTGTTTATGAAATATTGATGTTAGCATAATTCTAAAACTAATTTTTTTTAATCTACAGATGCTCTCTTTTCGATTTCGTTTCGAATGACTCACAAAACTTTACAACGATTCACATCGATAATCGACATCATGAACTAAATTGTATTTGATAAAACTGAAACATGATATTCTTCAGATCGAAATAGTAAAAACATCACGACAAATATAAGGATGATGATTAGCAACAGGAATAATATTAATTCCGACATCGTACTTGAATCAATGATATACTGAAGGTTTAGCGGGCGAACTGCTCAAAGCAGAGTTGTCTACAGTGTACAGTAGAAACTGGACTGGTCAATTCGTTGATTTTCTATCCGCACCCCTAGAATATTTAAAGCCGGTTGGTTCTTCTCGATCTTTTAATCAACTTCAAGAGCACTAAAGCTAGTTTTCTCTGCTCGTTTCCATTGATTTCTGTAGCTGTCACCATTCAGCAATATGATCTTGAAAGTCTTCAACTTACAAATTTCTAGTCGTCGTCAACATAGCATCAGCTCTAAATTTAGAGTTCATTTTTCCTCATCGCACAGTGATGATATCCGATTGTTCTGATTAAGATTAATATGTTCGCGACACGTTAGCCAACTATCCAAGGGTATATTTGAGCTAAAGAGAAGAGCTTTCACTTCGAAATTTCGGACTCACGTTTCTGAACTGTTTTCAACCGTTCACTAGAGGGAAACAGCTTACTTCTAGTATGCCGAAGTGCTTTTACAATTACAGAAACGTATTTTAAAGCAGCTAGCAATACTTTTGAGTAGTATCAATTACCTTTGAGTACAAAGTACGCTATTCGCCCTTGACGAACTGTCAGAAACTCTTGATCGGCAGTAGTTTTCAATTCAAGTTTTCATCACCAAAATATCAGATAAGATTCGATTCAGTTAAGAAAACTATGTCAACTGATAGCCTTATGCAACTGTGAAAATATCAGCTATTTAAAAACTTATATGTATCACGCCTAGTGTAGCGTTACATAAATTGAGAAGCCTTTCCCTTCTGTTTCACAATGGTTTTAAATAAGAAAACATGAAACTTATGATTTGTTGTAAAAAAATATTGTTTTCATTGAAGAAAACAAGGCAAAACAAAGCATACAGTTCAGCATATATAATTTTGAATAATGTTAATGTGATTCGAAGTCGTCTTTACCATGTATATGAAATGCAGTGCCGGCCAAAATGATACAAAAACGCATGGTATACCATTTTCTTTCTGTCATGCATGCCATCAAGATTGAATCGGATGTTACTCTAGCAGAGTGAAAACTTTTATGAGACTATTTCAGTTGTCTCAGATGTTTGTTGTCAGATATAGTTCTGTTTTTTTATCTATTAATTTAGTAATCGGTTTCCATGAGTCATGTTAAGATAGCATTCGACAGGAAAACTAAGGTTAAAGCATGACTAGAGAGCGAGTTTAGTCAATGTCGTGTTGGGAATAACGTGGGCGTTTCGCAGAAACTTGTTTTCAGTGAAATGAAAAAATTAAATCAAAATGCGCCACTCTCCAATACATCAGGCCACGGATGCAAGAAAGCATCAATGCCGGCTGATAGTTGAAATTGATTACAATTGTGCAAGAAAGATAGAACCAAATCCAGCCCGATGCTATCTACTGAGTTGGCTCTTTCATACGGTAAACATTGAAGTGCTCAAACTATTGGTCGATGTCTCTTCAGTGCGGAATAGAAAAGCTACAAATTACAACTAAAACAACGGCTCTTGTTTGCTAAAAACCATCAGCATTAATTGAATGAATGGAATAATGTTATCTCGAGTGACGAGACGCATTTCAAAGTGTTAAACCACATGAATGGTACTTTGATTCGTTGTTTGCGAACAGAAAACGATGAACCGTTTAATTTCATACTCCTAGTGCAAGACAGTAGGAAGATATGTCAGCGTATGAGGCTGCATATCAGTTAGTGCTAGCAGTCTTTTGGTTATGTTTCCTGTTAAGGTGAATGAACCAGCGTAGATTCAAATTAGTTTAGAAACATCATCGATGTTTATTGAAAATACGTTCGATGCGTCAAACAATGATTGGATGTTTATGCAGGATAATGCACCACCTCACTGGTCGAATTATTCCATGAGATAGTGAAAAGATCACTATATCAACGCCCTTCAATGGCCGGCAACATCATCTAATCCCAATAGCATAGAGCACTTGTAGGATTACATTGATAAAGATTGTAAGGAGTTTGTTGACTCGACGCCAAGTCATACAAAAGAGCGTATCTAAAGCCAAGACAGAACATTTCATAAATGCTGATGAAATCGCTCAATAGATTATTGAAAATACCATGCGTCATTGTATAATTTAAACCAGCACTGTAGATGATGTGTTGGCTATAGGTTTGTCGCAGAAACGGTTGCTGTTTTATGTGTAGTAAGATAGATTTCAGTAGCGTGAGTTGCCGCAAGCGAGTTTCTGTTTTACACCTGTTGGCCTGCGTAGTTTAGAATGAGCGGACTAATTTTTTTTGCAAAATTCAGATAGAAATGAAAAAGACCATAGACTCAGAAGTATATAACCTACGGTTCCTCTTTTATTGGGTTGAGAGACTAAAGCATATTCAGTAGTATATTCTATAGCTCCCTTTTTGGGACAGGGGTCTTATGGGCATCATAGATAATTTATTATTCAAGAGTTATTTGTTCTATTTGAGCCAGGAAAGTTATATAAACATAAATCATTTATTACGTTTAAACAGGATTAAAATGGAACGATAGCAATTTCGGATCAGGTCTCACCGTTACAATGGCGAAGTGAAAATTACCATTGCTCACTATGATACATAGAAAGTGTTCGATTTTTCTCTCATGAGAATTGTTGTATTTTTCGTTGGTATCAAAAATGATTATCGTGCTGATTTTCTCACGCTCCTCAATTTTCGAGCTCATTCACAAATGAAGTTTTTTTTCTATTATTGACTTGACGATTTCATTTTTCACTTATGATATTTTCCTCATGATGTATCTTTTATGACTCTTGTGCTACCTGAATAATACAGATCCAACTGTGTTCGAGAAAACTTCAACTTGCATAAAAAAAAAGCAGCAATTTGTTAATCTTATATTCAAGTATGTGCTTACTCTATAATCAACAAAGAAAAAGAATGATTTCGTCATGATTTTAATACCAAGACTAAAATAGTGGCTAGGGTTCAATAAACACAACCTGCCAACTTCTTCCTTTACCTTTCAACAATAAGATTTCTTAGTCGTATCGAATCAATCATACATAATATATGGGAATCGCTACAACTTACTGTCTGTGGATGTCTTCAGAATATTACACAACGCCTGTTCAATGACGATATCAATAATAAGAACACTGATAATGACTTGCATGTTCAGGTTTTTCTTTGTGTCGTTTGATAATCGTTGACTCCAACACGCACCCTGTTATGGATAAATAATTCTGAGGATTCGTCTGATGCCTTTTCATAAGTCAATGGTCACCTGTGATAATTCTCATAGTTTTCATTGTAGTGAGCAAATAAATTTTCATCAAGTTATGATTATAACGTGCAGAGTGGTGTGGCGGCAAAGCTTATTAGTAATTCATTTATTGCCACAGATGCTAAACTTCCCACAATACACATTACACTCGCCCACTTTTTCCAAGGAAAACGATGAGATATGAAGGTAGATAAATATATTCCATGTTTTTTTCGAAAAAAAGTGAAAAAAACTACAAACCGAGAGAAATATTTTCAAAAGTTTGCCGCAACGCAACGCTTAACAGTTCTTTTGTGCTCATTAAGAGAAGGTCCACTAGAAAATCCGGCAAAAACTGCACACTTGGTCTGAGAAAATTGTTTTTTGATTTCAGCTTTAATAATTCCAAATTGAAGGTTGTGGAAATATAGCACAAGATTTAATTTATTATAGTCGGCGCCAAAAGTCAGTGTACTCGGATGTTTTCTGAATAACTTTCGCTAGAAACAAGTTAGAGACCTGCGACTTTCAGCATTTGATAGCCAGGATCCAAGAACATATTTTCACAAGCAAAAGTTTTCCTGAAAAAAATCCCGTGGTCGGTTTTTCATAGGATCTCTGAAAAATCAAACTGGATTTCTGAAAACTGTTATAGAAGTTTGTTGATTTTCTTACATATTTGGAATCAGTATCAAAAACTGAGCCGACTCATACATGTTTCGAATCTTTCCACGAACTTCTTTTTCGTCGAAAAATTCACTCTTGTGGTGCCCCTCAGGGGTTGGTCAAAAACTGAATTGCTCCAAAACGCCGTTTTTGTTGATTATTC
>CAJNSZ010002547.1:0-14967 GCA_905329745.1 Rotaria sp. Silwood2
ATACCAAACGGGTTATTTACGGCCCGTATACGGTCGTAATTTCGACGGATACGGCCGTTCACGTCATCGTAAACGACTGTGTACGGCCGTTTACGGGCACAGTAATGTTCGACCTGGGTATGCTTAAAATACGTATATTGTCATATCTTGATCTTTTCTCTGTTCGTATGCATATAACTCTATCTTATCTACTGCACTTTAATGCATAAAAACATAATAAAAATCTTCCTTTCACTATAAACATTACAGCATTTCTATACTCTGTTTACGTTGTTCTTACCTCCTGTCATACTGAATTCCATACAGCTTTATACTTAGACGAAAATTATAATATAATTTACTTTGTTGTAAGTATTATTTTAATAATTTTATCAAAAAAGTCGATGATAATGAAAACTAATCTTATTTCTACTGTTGTTAAATTGTGTTTCTTTCCTCGGCAGATTCTCATATAAAAATCGTATTTATTGTATTTTAGATTTAAATAATATAGGGATAGTGCTAATCAGAAGAAAAAAAATTAGTCAAATGTAAAGACCATCGAAAATAATATTTACGAATCGTTCATTAATTTTAATATAGTTTTATTTTCATCAATTCGCATTAAAATCATTCGTTCTTCCCAAGCGTCCGATTCAGAATATGACGGTATTAATTTCATTGCTTCATTAAATGATGCCAATGCCAGAGTATGATTCCCAAGAGTCATATGAAGTAGACCAATATTATGTCATTTATCAAGAATGTCATCCAAGTTTTTGTCATTGTCTCGCTGAATTTTTATGCATTGTTCAAATGAAACAACTGCTGATTCATAATTATTATTGATTTGCTGGATATGCCCGAGTCTCTCTAAGCATATGATTTGAATATCATTAGTATCTACCCAATGTCGAATCTCGTTTTCCAATGTGTTTTGAAGTTTTTCATAGAAATGAAAAGCTTTTTTGCTTTCATCAGTACTATCGTAAGTATTTGTTACCAAATCGCGAAGATATTCCATCAAATATTTAGTATGATCATAACCAGAGAGAAATGATTTAGGAAATGCTATCAATATATCTTTCACTACTTTCAATGCCTTGCCATAATCACCATCGTTATTTAGAATTTTAATAAAACTTTTCAAAATGGAGCGATCTCGTTTTTTTCTCCTTTTGATTCGTTCTAAGCATATGGCTTGAATACTGCTCGTATTTATTATATGTTCAGTCTCTTCTTCCAGTATGTATTGTGTTTTTTGATAGAAACAAAAGGCTTTATTGCTTTCATCAGTACTGTCGTAAGCATTCGCTACCAAATTGTGAAGAGACATGATTAAATATTCAGTATGATCATAGTTAGAGGGAAAAACTTCATGAGTTACCGTCAATATTGTTTTCACTGCCTCTAACGCCTCACCATAATCAGCATCACTGTTAAGGGTTTTGATAAATTGCTTTAGAATAGAAAGATCTTTTTTCTGCAGTTCGATTTTGTCGTTTTCCGTAGCAATATCAATTACTGTCGGCTGGTCATTTTGAATTAATGAACATCTTGTGATCATGTCGTATGCATTTGCATACTTCGGCCAGCGAGACAGATCTGGAAGTTCACTGAAAAGTCAACAATCAGAAGTTTGAAATCGGAATTCGGACAGTATCGACGATTTCTCAGTGCTGCCTTTATACTTCCAGAATTTCGACAATAATACAGTTTCTGTAGCATTTCATTCTCTGACATTTCTATTATGAAATAACATATCAGGTTTGTTATTGTTGAAATCCTGAAAGGATTTAGACAGCACTAGAAAATTGCCAACAATGTCCGAATTCCGATTTCAAAATTCTGTCTTACTCCATTATGGTCCCAAATTTTGTTTTTAGACGACTTAAAAGGTCATGGCGATCATCAGGATCAAACTTAATCTTCTGTATATTTAATGTTTCAGTAAAGTACTTTAATGAGTTTTCGATATCATGGTTTTCATAAAATAGGTGTGTGAGGTTATCTAGACTTTGGATAATATCATTATGATTCGATGGAAGCACTTGTTTTCTAATTTTTAATGATTCTTGAAAACAATTAACTGCTTCATCCATATCTTTCGTCTTCCAATGCACGAGTCCTAGATTATTCAAACTTGCTGCTATACCAAGATGAATATATGGTAGTTGAGCTTTACGAATTTCAAATGAGTTTCTATAGAATGAGAGCGCTTTCGAGTACTCTTCCATTTTATAGTATACATTACCAATATGATTCAGTGTTTCTGCTGTGTCTAAATGTTTTCGACCATGAAAATCTTTATGAATCTTTAGCACTTCAAAGTAGAAATCGAGTGACTTTTCATACATCTTTTTACGAAGATAAATATGAGCCATAACTGTCATCGGTCTAGTTGAATCTTTAATACGAGAATGTTTTGCTTCAATCATTATTCGATAGGCATGATCGGCAATCTGATGTGATTCTTCCAGTTCACCTTTGCACAAATATGCAGATCCCATCGCGCTATAAATTCGCCCTTCATCTACTTTTTCATCCGGTATATCCAATAAATTTGTGAAATAATTCAATGATTGATCATATTTACCCATTTGAATTAGTAATATGCCAAATAAGATATTAGGACTAGTTTCTTCATTCATCGTTCTGTTTAATTCAATATATTTTTGGACCATTTTTATTCCATCATCAGTTGTTATCAGTTTGACTACATCCATATTCAATTGTTCATTTTTATTAATTGATTCGATTTTAAATGTACTTCCTACATCAAACAAGACCTCTTGTTCCTTTTTAAATTCACTATATTCTGTGATATCAGCAAAGACAACAGATTCTAATACATTTAAATTACATTCAATTTCATATAGTACAGGAATTACGTTGTTTCTTTTTGTACGTTTCATTGCAAACTCAATAGCCTCCTTGTCCGAGCGACTCGTAGAAAGAAATCCGTTAGTTGATATTATACAACCAAGATTTTGTTTCAATCTATTATATTCATCGATTTCCAATTTTAATCCACGATAAAGCGTAATAATTTGTTTCTGTCCAACATTTTGTTCTTTATGAATTTTAGCTAACATTGATGATAAATCACTAATGAAAAATCGAAATATGTGTAATTGTTCTATATCTTCTGTACGTAAAGCTTTGTTTACAAGTCTATATAAAAATGAGTCTTTCGTGTACCAATAAATACTGTTATCCGATTGATACAACTTCTCAAATTCGATAATATTTTCATATTCTTTTCGATTTCCACGGTAATATTGACGAGAAAATACAATCAGCTCTTGTTTCGCTTGTTGATTTCGTGGCATTTGTAGAAGAACATCTTTGAATAGTTGAAACCATAAAAATTCTGCAGACTCTTTTGATATATCACGTGTAGCTTTTTCTGTATGTTCATTATAGAAATTGAATGTATATAATTGTCTCTGTAACAGTTTAACATTTTGTTTGATGGAATTAATCAAATTAGAGCGTTCATCATAAATGTCAACTATTAAATCATACTTTTCTAATAGATATTGATATTTCTTGACATTGAGACAGAAAATGAAGATTGAATCAAGTTGTTTCAATGATTTAGTTTTTGATAAGATAGACATTGCTTCTTTTCCTGATATGATAAGAAATATTTTTTCGTTCTCAACTGATTGCATATATTTAACGCAGTCGGCTTGATTTGTATGTAGTATCACACAATCGTTTATTTCCCGTAATTCTCCTGCTGTTTGCATCGTATCTTCATTTTTATCTATCTTTGGGTCATACCAAATCAAAGTAATGCCTTCAAAATTTGGTTTTTGTGAGACTAATGACATAGACCGCATCGACAATGTAGAATCATCCTGACATGTATTTCGACGAGCGCCTGTTTTAGCATCACAACTATGCAATGGATCTCTCACCTTTGGTTTGATTGTCTGCAATGAAGTTCTTACTCTATGTTTCGATGACTTTCTTAATTTGCGTTTCGGTGACTTTTTGTCATCCATAATATCTAGAAAAACATTACAGAAAATGTTAGAAATCTCCTAATAGTGAATAGGAGTAGAATTCTCAAAAGATACGCAAGACTGCTTCAATGACTTGATAATTGGAGCGATCGCGAGAGTGAATCTGAAGGTATAGATGGGTATCTACTTGAGCATGAGTATACATAAGAAGAATAGTGATATTCATATTCATGCCATAGTTTTGCACTAGAAAAGAGGTAACCGTTGCAAGGTGTAGAAAAAGTACACTGCGAAAAAAAGTGATAAAACGACAACACTGAAATCGAAAGGTAATATAGTAAATAAAAAAATTACATTACATTTCATTTTTTTTTCATTTTTCTTTGTTGATGAAGCTCTGTTTATCCTGAGCATTGCACATGAGAGAAGCACAAAAGACTACTTCGATAATATGGTGACGCTTTAAAAAGAATGAAATGGGATTGAAAGTGTTGTTTAACATATGCATGCATTTTTTTTCATACAAAAAGAATTAATCAAAACAGTCACTCTGAAAAAATGCTACTCTTGGTGTGTTTGAGTGTGGGTGTCAAGAGTGTTGGGTGGAAAGCATGAGTATCCTTTCCCTCATCGCAGCTATACCCCACGTTTCACACTCATAGTTTGTCGATGTCTCTTCATCTTATTCCATCCAATGATCTCTCCGCACCTCAGCACATGCTTGATGTCTTTGTGCGAACACAACTCTTTTTCGAAAAAACATAGACCATAGGATTGATTGAATATTTTTTTTCTTTCATTTCTTTTGAAAACGCAAATGAAGAACACAAGTGAGCAAAAAAAAGTGCATTAACAACGAACAAATAAATGAAATAAGTAACAAGCACAAATGGAGTTCTTTTATTGTATGTAGTTACCTTTTCTTTTTCATTATTCCTAGGGTTTGGGTTCCCGAGTAGGTGGTTGTGAGTGTGGGAGAGTGGTAGTGTGAATAGGTGGCTGCGAAACAAGAACTCCATCCAGACCCACCCGTGCTCCTCAGATCCTGCATGCCCACACCAATATATGAGTGAGAGCCGACTTTCGGAATCTCAATGATTTTCCTCTCAATTATTCCTTTGAGATTGAAAAGCTTTCATCATCATCCTGAGAAATGGATCAGCTGCCAGAAGCTTTTCTGGACTTCTGATATCCTAATGGGTTCCCTAAAATCTTTGCTACCGTTTCTGAGTAGAGATGGCACTTTCCCTTTCTTTTTGCTTTCCTTTCTTTGACGAAAGGAAAGTTAACTGCTTTCCTCCCTTTCCTTTCGAAAAAGGAAAGGAAAGAAAAGTTTAATTTTTCAACATTGCTAGAAATTTATACGATATATATTTTCGACAGCTAGGAGAACACAGTATTGGTTTTAGTATGAGCAATGTTTATTGAGGGTTATTTTCGTAATTTTCTCGTCACTTTTCAACCATCGCTTTTTTGTGCCTGTTACTTTTAGAATTTATTTAAGTTCTGCCACATTTGCACGGCGTTTTCATTGTATTGCTGTTAGTTCCAAATAATTTCTCATTCTTGTTGATGGTAAAAAAAAGGATACTGAACTCTCCTCTTCACAAGTTGTTCTCAGTCCAAGGAAGTCCATTGAGAAGAATTTTAAAAATTTGTTGAACTTTTAGTAGAGAACCTATACTCTAAATTTTCAGTTGTATATCGTAGCACTGAAGGGAATTATTGAACTGTCAATGGTCAAAAATAGATAGTTGGCAAAGCAAATTTCTCCAACGGAGTTCATTCTATATGCTGAATTCGTGTTTTGTTTCGAGCAACATCTGATAATACAGAATGGATATTTCTTAAAAATGATTACTTGCTAATCGAATGAATTGGCTGACAACTTTCATGACTTTAAATATCTTAAAAAAGTCACTCTAATTACATGACTGCAGTATATCTTTGCACACTTTACCAAAGGAAAGAAAACAGAAAGAAACAAAATGAGTGTAAACAAAAAAATTTGGATTCAGAAATTGAAAAGAAAAAAGTGAGAAAAAACGAAAAAGTTTCTGTCATTTTGCTAGAAAAAATATATTTGTTGAACCAGAAAAGTTGAAATTTCTTGGAGAAAGAAAGGACCAGATTAAAAGTTATATAAATCCTGATAGATCTAAAGACATGTTATCTTTCCATAAATTTATCTCAATTGGGAAGTTTGTGATGAAAATTGACTTCTTTGAAGAAGGGCTTTAGTGTTCATTTGATAAAAAACTTATACAAGTTCTTAGTATTTATCAATACAAAACGTGGACTATAACGTTCAAACATTTCTTTATTTTGTACCTATTCTCTCTTATAATTTTCATTGAATTTTCAGCTTTGAGAAGTATTTCTTAAATTTGAACGAATTTTCTTTTTAATAAAATTTGGAATTTTAAAATAAGTTTAATATATTATAAAGAACAACATACAAATATAAATATAAATATAAAATATTGATAAAATTAAAGAAGAAAATGGAATTTTATTAAAAATGAAAATACATAAGATTGATTTCATTAGTACAACTGATTTGGTTTATTGATTTTTGCTGATGATGGACGAAGTGTTTTGTCCGAAATATTCAATCTTAAAAATTCAATATCAAATGAGTCATAAGATAAAGAGAATATTCTATATTCTTCTTTAGTTTTATCAATATTTTATATTTCATATTTATATTTATATGTTGTTCTTTCTAATGTATTGAACGAACTTTGATATGATCGTACGTGATTTATAAAGTGTACAATCAATCTAACTCTTCGAATTTCTTCAACTACTTAGAGAACACATGTATTGAATTACAAAAGTTTTATATAATTATCTAGGAGCTTGTAATGACTTTCTTCAAACAGAATATATGTAAAGAAGTTATGTATCTCAGAAAAGTAGACAACCAGCCGTTTGCAACTGTTATTAATCGAATGTACACACTATACGAAACCTACGCTGGGTTGAAAAATTCGGCAGATAATCATAAGAAATTTCTGTTAAGATGTACAAGAAGCCATCTTTCCTATTAAGAATCTATTCTATACTATTATTTCAACTCGTTCAATATGAGAATTATTATATAGCAAGTCTGCTCGTGATTGAACTCAAATTTTCAGAAAAAGCGTACTAGAATTTTTTTAAAACTTTTACAAGAGAGCAATTGACTGTTACATTTAGAGATCGATAGATAATAAGTGAATGTAAAAGATGGAGAGTTTTTCTACGAAGTAACTGTGGCTTCCTAATATCCTGTAGATTTTTGTACACTCAGTTGTAAATTTTATGATCCATATTCGCCAGTGAAGGGCAGCGGTGTTCAAATATGCTATGATAATTTTTCTTGTTAACTTGAAATTTTGGAAAAAAAACTAACAATACTATGAGATTCTGTATGAATGAATGTCTCAGCTTTTTAAAAATTCAAGCCAAGTTAACTGAGAAAATGCATAAGATTTTTAATAGTCTCTCGGTCTTAGATAAACTGCTGAAGCAGAAAAGCAAAATAATCAGTGACTGTTACAACATTACGAATTATCTTTCGAAATAATAGATAAATAAAGTTGAAGGAAGATGCCAAAAAGCTTTTCTCGCAAGTGCTTGACTGACGAGTCTCACAGAAATCCATCAACTTTTCTTTTAAATCTATGGCTTTGGTATAAATTGTCCTTTCCGCGGTCCACAGTCTGAGGAATGAAAATCATTGTTAACTACTTCTTTGCGTTCTCAATCTACTCTACTTCTTCTGATATTTATTACATCTGCAAAATAATGTTACCTCGATTTGAAAGTCAAATTCTTCTATCACTTAGATTTCAGGAAAAGCGTAAAATGACAACATATTAAACTCCTAGTATAGATTTCGATGAAACAGCTTCACTTCTGCTTACAGAGATTCACTGACACGTGAAGCTTCCTGACCCTATGTAGACTCTTGGTAGCCATTGAAAACTTTTAGTTCTCTTTCTGCAGCGAGTTGTTCTTTTATTGAGTTTTTAGTTGTCACTCAGAGATGTTGGTTGAGGATGACAGGATTTGGGATGCGGGTGTGGAAATCGAAGGCTTTCAAGCATCTTGCGTTAATTAAGGTAAGCTGAAGAAATACTCATCGACCTTTTCAGTCTCACTCAAACTCGTATGCACACACTGTTCCGTGACATAAACACGGTAACGACTACTCTGACACATTCATTGACTTTTTAGACTATTTTTGCTGTTG
Source organism: Rotaria sp. Silwood2 (assembly GCA_905329745.1). Taxonomy (NCBI): domain Eukaryota; kingdom Metazoa; phylum Rotifera; class Eurotatoria; order Philodinida; family Philodinidae; genus Rotaria; species Rotaria sp. Silwood2. The sequence goes on from CAJNSZ010002547.1 coordinate 8,194, forward strand.
TGCTTACACTTCCATCTATTGTCCTAGGATGGTGTGGCTGTGGGTGTAGGGCTAGATGAAGAAAAGATAAACACACATACACACTCCACACTCCACACTACCATATCCATACCCTTTCATCTTTCAAACATGACATCTATTCAAACTTACACTATTATATTTTTGTGATTTTAAAATAAATCAAACTTTTTTTGAAATCATCTCTATTCATTAGTTTCTTTTTACATCTTATTAAATGTATGATGCGAACATAAAAGGAAGACTCTTTATATTCTATATTCACAACAATTCTAATATGTCTTATTCTTAAATATGGACTGAACCTTTGAACGTCAATCACAGGTGTCTTTTGTAAAGAGAACTTGAAGTGCTTGCAGTAGAAGAAATGGAGGGTGTGTATGTGGATTTATGTGCAGCCTCCTTGGATGCGAATCAGCTAGGTTGCGATCATTTCATTGGTAGATAGATAACGCTAATAGTCAACTGTTTTGCTTACATGTTTTTTGTCCATCTTGAATTAGTCGCAAAAAGAGAATAAGTAATTTTACGAGATTCAATATAGTCAAAATTCTATACTTTTATGTTACCTGGCTGTCAATCAGGTGAAAATGTGTTAGTAGATAAAAAAGATGGTCTTCGATAGCTCTGATGCGCGTAGTCTACAATCTTAAGATGCGATTGAAAAAGTACATGGCTATCCTACTTGAGAGAGAATAGGAACTGCAAATTGTTTATATTGAAATAGTAAGTGTCTAAAAAGTTCAATTTATGCAAAAAATCCGCAGTAAACTATTCAAATCTTGCGAGTAAAACATAGTTCAATCTACTTTAGTAACCTCTTTCGAGCAGTGAAAATCGCAGGTATATACGGATTTCCGTTGCTGATTTGTTTGGAAAACAATGGATCAGTATACAACAATAATTCGAAAATAGCTGATTTCCACAATAGAACCTGGGGCCCACAGGTTGATATTACAAATATTTGAATAAGAAAATTAACTTCTGACTTCGAAGAGAGAAGAGTCAATTACATCATCTAATTTTTGAATTTTGTGTAAAAACACTTTATGAAACGAGAGAATCAAGGCAAATTTGAGCGCTATTATATCACTCTTGCTGTTAACTAAAAACAACTTTCGATTTCAACTTCGCAAAAATTTGCCGGCAACTCAAACTGTTGGCATCATTGTTTCATTTCTTTCTTAAGAGTGATGCAATAGCACTGGGAAAGAATTTCGTTATGATTCACTGTTGTAAAACAAACACTTCTTTGTTTATTTCTATAGAGAGCAATCATTCGATTTCGAGTTGTGCGACTTTCCTACTGAATCGTACTGTAAAAAAAAGAATGCCATGTTTCTCTTCCCACAGGTGCAATAATACATGAAAAGAGTATTGGGTGTGGACTGAAGAAACAAATACATTCACACCCATACCCTAACCTACACCAACGCAAACACCCACATCCACATTCATAACCTTGGTAATTCTCATGATTAAATCGTTTTATTTTACGAAATAAAAATTCAAAAAGAAAAAACAGACTGGATTATTTAGCTGCTTCAAAGGTCATGGAAGACAACATTTGTATAAAGATCTTTAGATATGGCTTTTCAGCATGAATCATTGTTGATGACCGATGTCAACATCAATACACTCGTTTGAGACACATGTAATCTGTAATAAATAAATTTATTATGCTATGCACTTTTTCAAATGAATCAATTATTTCAATGAAGATGTATATTTACTGAAAATTCAATCAACGGTGGTGTTGATGATTTGAATCTTTTCGATGAATTCGAAACTTGGTTTTCGAAATTGCATTCCTCTTCTGAAAGACTTTCAGTTGAATTAAAAGCCTTTCGTTTACCAGAGTTTTGTTTCATTACTTCTAAAATTCAAATATACTCTTCATATTCTATTTAGTATTTTAATATAGAAAACTTACGTTCATGAACAATATCGGTTTCACATACGACATTTGAAATATATATCATATTATGTGCTTTTAACGCAAGTTGAAAAACTAATTTATATGATAATAGATTGTAGTCCATTCTAAAACATTTTGCTTTCCGAACTTTCTTCATATTTTGATCATTTAAGATTGTATCTAAAAATAACAAAATTAAAATAAACTTTATAAAAAAAAACAAAGAAATTAAAATAAAGATACAAACATTTCTCTGTTGTTCCAAACATGGTATTTATATTAAATGGTGTAAGATCAAACGTATAGTCACTATAGTTTTTATATAAAATTGACAGGTGTCTATACCTACGAGTCAAAAATGTTAAAGAAATTCGTTTGTGTTGTTTTAAAATTTTACTTACTCTTTTACATCATCAGATGGTCTCAAAGGAACAAAAACACATCCATATGCTATTTTTATTGCATTTGGATCACGATAAATAATATCATTTATATGAACAAATGTTTGACCACTGGGATTATTTGTATTTGTTACTATCGTTGTGACGATACCTAGTGTTTGATTTTTAGGTAATGCAATACGTTGCAAATTTTGGACCTAAAGCACCAATATGAAATATTTTTAATGAGAAGAAACAAAATAACAAACATGAATTGTCAATGGATGATATCGCGAGTGTGGCAAAAATTGGATATCTTCACAATCATAACGTATACGATTATTTGTCTTCGGTTGCTGTCTAACAGACATGGCAACATCGATCATTTCAAATATCGTTGGACACATTTGATACATTAATACATTTTGATTTTCAATTGTTTCTTGAAGTATCGACATATTTGTAATACTCGAATATTGATCAAAAGTTGAATTTGATACCATCTGTCGATTATCAAGAATGGCGAGCGTATTTCGTTGTTCATCTGTAATAGCAATATAAGTTATAATTGATTTTGAAAAGATTTTAACAATAAACCTGGTAGAAAAAGAGGAAGTTCTGATGGAGTACTGCTATTTTTAGTTTCCAAATACATGCCATCATTATTAACTGATGATAATGGCGAGAAAAGATTACTTGAATTATCATAATCCGAGTCTAGAGCTAAAAGAATCGCTTGGTATAAAATAATATACTGTATTTGATTGAACTTACTACGACCATAGTGAACATCATTGTTATAACTTGAATAATATCCATTTGGAAATAAATTTTCTAGAAACAAATCTTCAATTGAATTCGTTGAGTTTTCCATTAATGCTGGTTACAAGAAAAATAATGCGTTGTAGACAAAATTTTACCAAGAAAGAAATGAATTTATACAGACGAGCTCACTCTTGACAACTATACTTCTTACCCACTGTGAGCAAATACGTAGCTGTTTTCATCATTTGCTATGAGTCAGACAAAAACAAATATTGACAGACAAAATAGAACAAAAAGAATGCTTTTATGAGTGACGGTAGAACATATCGAACAAGAAAACATAAGCCCTGATAAATTTATAATAATATGTTGATAAAATATATGCGCAATTAAAGATAAGTATGAAGCATGAGAAGAAACATTTTTACTTTTATCAAATTGTTTTTATCTTTTAGAGCTTATCATGTAACTTATCAAACTAAGAAAGTATAAATATTTTAAAAACATGAGATAGAAAGAAAAATTACGAAATTCAATGTTTCATTTTGAATTTCGCAAAAAGAAGTAATGTGCATGGAAATTCATGAGTATTCACGAACCTAAAGATTTTCAAGCAAATCTAGATTTTATTTTTATTTATTTATTAAGTGCTCAGTTAGTTTACATACGAATAAAAACTTCTTTTTTGGCTCCAAGTAAAATCAAAGAAGAAACTATTAATTGTTTTTGAAATCTCATAAATATTAGAGAACATAAATGGTACCTATGGTCATCTGTTGTGATTACTTCTAATTATCGGAGAATATACTACTGATCCGACTGAAATTTTCATCATGGCTATCTAGGATTATTTTTCAAATGTAGAATTGTCTGCTTTGATTTTTTTTTCTTCGTCTCTGGGTTTATAGGATTCTAATCGTCAAATTTTCGATGTCTTTACGTATTGATCTCATAAAAAAAATAGAAAGCTGGAATGTCACAAAAGCTCAAAAATAACTGTGCCGTATAGTCTTAATTATCTTCAAAACAATTATAGGTAGATCGGCCAAAGTTTGATGGTGTCCGAATGCAACATGATATGGTTTCATGGAGAAAAATATTCCTCATAAAATCTTCTTTTTATTCTTTTTTTCTCGAAAATGCATCAGCTTATCCTAAATGCTGTAGCAGTGATGAGATTTCCAGCCTGATCGGTTGTATTCTTGGCAAGAGGAATACTCTAAAAGAACGACAAACTTTAATGACTTTTTTCACTGACTTTCTATAAAACACTTGAGTCTGGTAGAATATATTTTATGACGAAATTCGAATACATCTCTTTAGTTAAAAATCTAATTAATCTATGAAAAGTTTTTTTTTTTCTCTATCTAACATGGTTTTCATTTGAAAATTTGAAGTAAAATATTCGACTGTCGGATAATACTACTGATTAATCAAGGCTCTCGAGACACAACTTAAAGAATTGATGTTCTTCGAAGTTGTAGCAACCATCTTAAGTATTTCTTCATCTTTTATCTATTTACTATACTGCACTTCTGTATGATGGTGACCATCGGAAATTAATACAGGAACAGACAAAAGCAGTATGCATATATTGAGATGCAGTACAGTACATAACAGACGATAGAGCTCCGTTGTATTTTTAAGTTTATATCAAAGGCCTAAAAAGCCAATCTAGGCGTTGCATGGATCAAGTGAGATGAAACATCGAGACTCTTTTTAGAAAAAAGTATTATTTTTTTCGTTATATTTATTCCTTCAACCATAATAACTAGAGATGTATAATAATTTATATTCTATGACATTGTCTATTCAGTTTTTAAAGGTGAAGGGTATAGGCTTAGGTGCAGCTGTAAGATGACAGAAGATGCCCTTCTCTTAATCTATTTACTTTCATCAAGCTAACTATTGCCCATTCCCTAGCTTTGTGCTATCCTTAAAAGTTTACCATGAGTTATTTTCAATATGTATATAAACCTACTCATAGCATAATATATTGAGAATTTTTATTGAAGTTTCAGTTTAGATTCATTTGTGAAGAAGTTTCTTGCTGAATGAGACTCAATGATTCTTGTATTAGCTAAAGAAAAAGATTATATATCCATATGTTCCAATAGGATGAAGAAAAGAAATTTATTTTTTATGTTATCTTCTGTGTCCTAAGAGCTATCATGCATTTTTGAAGTTCAGTATTACTGCAGTTATTAACTTATTTGAATTAAGTCAAGTTCATATAAGTGTCTAAGTTGCTTCATGCAAAGATAGAGAACGTTTTCTCTCGAAAAAATGAAATTTTTAAACATTTAGAAGTTTTCTATACTCGAAAGAATTAAACAAATGAAAGACATAAACCTGTTCATTGTCCGCATAAAGTGCACTGGTAATTTCATCGAGTAACAAAATTCTAGGATTTCAAAAGAGAGCTCGAGCAATCTTCATAAATAATTTCATTTGACTCTTTTCCATAGGCAATATTTTCTGCAACAGTAAGATCACATACAAGAATTGATTCTTAATTGACGAGGCCAATTTGTTACCGTAACCAAGACAAATTCAAATTTTTGTATATTATGACCATCAAGTAACTAATTATAATATAGAAATAAGGGATATTTTAATTGTAAATATAATTTCTCAAAAGTAAAAGAAAACTTTTTCATTTTCTTTTACATAATAATTTCCGAAGGCAATAAATAAAATCAATGTTCAGCTATTTTGGAAGGAAAATTTCGAACTATACTTTTCTTATGTCTATGATTACTGAGATTCAAAAACAAAACTCGAAATATTTTTATCACTCTTCTGTAATATATTGCATTATCAGTATACTTAGATATTGAATTCTATCAATTATTGAAATGGAATCGTTATTTAATTGCTTGAGGTATTCAAAATATTTTAATGCTTTTTGAACATCTGAAATCTATATGAACTTCATCTAAATAAAATATCCTTTAGAAATATCTATTAGAACACATCGATTATATTAGATATTCACTTCAAGTTATTGTTGATGAGAAAATATGGTTAAAATATATTTTTAATATCAAATGAATAATCTGAAATATTGAACTTTCGTAAATTAGAAAATAAAACAATGATGAACTTTATTGATTGATTTCAATCCTTTTTCTTATTGTTATGATCAAAAATTTCTCGAAATTCTGTAACTTCTTCGTAAAGCAGAAATCATATGGATAATTTCACATGAATTCAATCGTGTCATACCAAATTGATGATCGATTTCGATGGAAACTTTCAGAGTTTGTAACAACTTAATTTTAACGATCTCAATAAATTTTTTTTTTGTGATCCAGATAAATTCAACATATGGAATATGGTAAAAATCGATGTACGTTGAAATAGAAATTTTTTCAAAAGTTATTCATAAATAGTTTTCGACATACTTCTACGCTAAATCAAGATCAAAAATAAAATCTAAGGGCATAGTTTGATTTCCGATAAAAATGCGCATCTATCTATACGAAATATAGTTTTAATCTTGAATAAAAATGTCTCTTAGATATGATACAAATGAGCTTCAACAACCACAAAATTAATATTATTTGGAGCATTCTTTTTGTCAAGGTTTTTCAAAAATAGTCGAATTGCTTGATATAGATTATTTCATAGAACTTCACTTGCTCTACTATTCTCATCAGAAATCAAACTATGCCCTTAGATTTTATTTTT
>CAJNSZ010002548.1:0-13741 GCA_905329745.1 Rotaria sp. Silwood2
ATATTCAGAAGCTTTGCCTAGACTAGATAGTCCATAACGTCAATATTAGTAACACGCACATTGGCGTAAAATACATATTAAAAACAATGCAATTTTATTAGTCTATTTAAACACCTGTTCTTCTAGTCAAATTCCAAATTGTATATAGTTGTTTGAACATCAACATCTACATTTTTTAGCAGAAACTACATGCATAATAGCGACGGAATTTGGATGTAAGACTAAATTGAGATCAGTTTTATTGATTGATCAAATTCGTCTTCGTTCGAAAACAGAAGCTACTAAATGAATAGAAAAAATCTAAATCTATTGAGAAAAATCATCCATTAATATAGGCCAACATCGTAAAAATAATTGATTTTGGCAGCATCCTCTGTAATGTAATATACTTGAATACTATCCAGTAAAAATAAAATCCCCATCAGAATGATTGATCACAACTATTTGAAAGAACTACAAAATAAACGGTTAGTAAAAAAAGAAATCATGACAGTGTATGTTTGTGTCAATATTATCATTGCGTAGCTAAGTATTAATTTACTTCCTTTTTTTAAAACTTCTTTGTATAAGACTTTATTCTGTTTTCGCACATTAACCTATTTACTAAGCATTGAAAAGTAGTTCCTTTTTATTTAAATAATCATGGATACTTTTTGTATGTGTTAGTATACTCAGACCTAGAACAAAAATCATGATTTTTTTTTGTTTCGTATCTATGATTAATTTATTTTATTCTTATTCAAAGTATTCTTGTAGTAGCAGAAGTAAAAGTCGTATATAAGGAGCAACGACTATGCAATCATCTCATAACACTAACTTTTTTCAAACAAACTTCGAAATGTTGACTACCAAAGTAACCGTCTTTATTTTATGTTGTTTGTTGACTTCATCTTATGGTCAACAACCATCTACATGTCCAAATCAAGGTGATGGTAATTATGGTTGTTTTGATATAACATCACAAGGTAGTTGTACAGAAGTATCAAATCAACCACCATCTCGTGATCTACGTTGGCCACGTTCCGGTATAGATTTGAATCTTGATTGGGCTATTAAATGTGGTGATATTATTGCATACAAACTTCAATGGTTCAGTGGTGGATGGTCCGATTGGTATGTACCAGGCGTTAATGATATGGATACAAAAGTTAATGATGCTAATGGTCTACGACGTATGTGGTCATATTTCTATGATCATAACCATTCATATATTATTTGTAAAACCAATGACAAGAATAAACTAACTGGATGTCAATAAATCTGTTGATAAGCACACACTAATCCTCTTGACTCTATTTCACTTATGTTTTCATATTTTCTTTTTCTTCTAACGAAATAAAAGACATTTCTATCAGAATTGGAATTATCAGTTTTTTTTCTAATCGTTATTAGTACGCATTTAAACGTTGAAAGGGATCCAGACTGGCATGAGTTACTCTCAACTATTCGGATTCTATAAAAGTCAAGTTAAAAACTCGATTGATCATTTCGAGTTCCTAATCATTAGGCTAAAGGCGTATCTCTTGTTCTATCATACAAATAGCCTTCGACATCAGTAAAGGTATTGAAAAACTAAAAATAAAGCAAAAAAACAAGATTGATATGTAATTGTTACCAGTTAGGCAATGTGACAGAAGGAAGCGAGTACCCAGAAGCTGCCATTATTTCGGACTCTGATTTATTCATCACCTATCTCATTTTCAGCTGATGGACTCAATTTAAACAAAAAAGAAATATTCATTAATCGAATTTTTTTAGCATAAATCACAAATTCGATTATCGAACAACTTTCAAAGCAGTACTATAGAACGATAGAGGATTATTAAATATTCTCATCATATTCTCCAAAACAAAAACGAATGAAATCAATGATAGAACTTTTGATAAAAATGTTTCATACTTCGATCATTGTGCAGAACAATGTTCTTCATAATATTTTCAAATTCCAATTAGATAATAAGAATTTCATGTCATTTCTGATACTTTTATATTTGCTAATTGTTTTTCATATTATTACTTTCCTAAGTGACTGGCTAGACAGTTAGAAATATAAAAAACGTGCCTCCTTTTATGTATATTTCATTTTTATATTGATAAAAGGCTTCATTTCATCCTTTGATTTGTATTAAAGACAACCAATAGCGTATAATAATATATCCATCGATATCGATATACTCGGTTTTCTCTTGAATTCGGCAAATGACTAAAATATGATCAATTATCGTTTCTAATCGTACAATGAATAAGAGCATCTATCTGCATAAGTCATATGTACAATTATATAACATACTTTAATGCCTTATTCTTTGAAGTTGGACAAATTTATATTGATCGAAAAATATAGAAATCTCTCTAGAAATGATCATTTATTGTTACGTTATAATAAGAATACTAGGAACGAAAAAAATTCTTATTTACTACCGAAAGAAGTGATAAATTTCCTCCATTAAAACGATGACCACTTAATATTATTAATCAATGTGTTCTTAGACTTCTGATACATTTTCTGTGACTAGTCACTTCATAATTTAATTAATTTTCGTTACCGTTATCTGATAAGGAAACTCTCGAGCAATCCTATCTCACTAGTTCTACATCTCATATAATGAGAATCAGATAGATAGTCAATAATATTTTTATAATAGAAACTAAATCCAATAAAGTCAATAAATCACAATACTATTAGTTATAAAGGTTTTAACGAATATCTCTAAGGAAGGAGAAAAAAGTCTGATTTTTTAGATCTTATTCGAGAGTGTGGATACAGGCGGGTGGATGTGAATCTATATGCTCACACCCACACGAGCTTTTAACACATGAGATTATTGATACAGCTTCCTGTTAGTATCACGTGAGCAAATATGCCTTGATTGTGCAATAAACAAAAAAGAACAAAAACAAGGAAACATAACAAATGACGACAGGCTAGTTGAACAAAGCAAAGCTGTATGTTTCTTTTTCTCTCCCCATTCGTCGTTAGTGAACCTGATTCACTAATGTCCGTGTGGCTGAATAGAAAACCACACCGACACAATCTAGGCAACTATGAAACTTATATGCACACGTTAGCCGTAACCATGTATAAGAAACGAAAAGCTATGTTTCGGATATCGTTCAAGTCCGGCTGAATGCGTTTTCTCAATCACATGTGTAAATGTACTCTCGATAATCTATGAATATATTCGATAAAAGAAACAAAAATTTATGATTAATGGCTTCAAACTGAATGATCCTCTGAATTTTTTTCAAACTCACGAATATAAGCAAAATATAATTCGAATAATTTTTTAGCAAATAATTTATACGCTTTCGAACTTTCTCTCTCAAAAAATCACTGCTTTTGCCTATCATTCATGTTGCCCTGTTGATTGTTCCAATGAAACAATATCAAATGTATCGAACGAGAGATCTACTAGCGTCGAAGAAGAAAAAAGAAGATTCCCATTTCGATATATATATGGGTGAGTCGTATTCTGTTTGTACACTTGCATCATCGGTACTAAACCATGAAGATCTCTTGTTTGGCGGCCCTGAGTGACTTGAAAATTTCATAAAATACTCCGTTCAGTAGCTTTCTATACTTTTGAAATTGTCACTGTTCTAACTATATACTCACTTTCTTCCGTCAAATCTATATTTTGTGACTTGAATGCCTCTTATCTCGTTGTCAAGTTCTAGGACTGAAATAATAGCAAATCATATATGAAATGTTCCGTCATGCAAAAAGTTGAATATCTCAACCAAATTAAAAGTTAATTATAAACTTATTATACACCATTTTATTCGTCATCGGTAGACTGATCTAATGGCATATCTTTCAGAGCGAAGTATTGTTAAATAGAAAGAAAAGCTAGAGAAGATGTACTGTACCATATAAATAATCAAATTTTCATTAATATTTTAGACATAACACTTTTCATCGATTATATTTATTCCGACATCCAAACATAAATCGTTCGACAGATCTAAGCGATCTACATTGACTCATGTATGACTTGTTCTTTTCTGTTAAGAATTACAACATAATTTGACTGAGTGTTGTTGAAAATGCATATATGCAGTTTTTATATTGCAAACACGGTCTTATTTTTTGGTAAATTGCAGAGAAAAAAAATCTTTCCCTGGTTTTTGAATGATGCTCCATCAAAACATTCATCGAGCTTTTTTTATTCGAACTCTTTATTTTTTTTCGCACTAATTGTACAATGGAAATATGATTCACTCATATGTGTAACTTTTCAAGTGAAGTGATCAACGAAAAATATAACTTTGATAAGATTATTTGGGTAACGCTACCAGATGTCATTGTTTTCATTATAGTTTTTCATCAATCTTGCCGATGCTGTGTTACTAATTTAGGTGATGAAATAGAAAATAATTAGAAATATTTATAATGATCGAAGAATACTCTAAGTGAAATACAGAGGGAGTATTTTTCTTATAAAGCATCCAATAATACAGTAGCGTCAAGATTCTGTTCTTTCAGACTGAAACATACGGGATTCGCTGTGTTAAAAGACTGATCTCACAGGACTTCAGCTTGATTTGTACTGTAATATCGATCTCAAATCATGAAGAAGGGATACATTAGAAATAGACTATTCACGAGCTTCAATTGCTTGAAAGGTGTAACAAATAATGATGATATTGTTCGATAAATATTGTTTTTGAATTGATAAAAGATATCATATCAATCAAGATTAGTTTTGATTTTATTTCAAATTCATCGGTTTTCTTAATTAAATCACAGAAAAAATAATCAAGAATAAATATTAGAGCAAAATCATAGTTCTTCTTTAAATTCAACGTCTTTGTCATGTGGCCATTCGACTGTGTATTCGAACGGAAGTCGACATTCGCCTCTTGATGGTAGTACACATTTCCATTCTAAATTATTGGTGTCTTTTAATGTTATGCTATTGTGTGGATTGGTATCTTTTCGTCGTAAATCTGGATGAACCAAATTGACTTTGATCTTTTCATCAGATGATAATGGAAATTGATCATAAACAAAAACAACCACTTCATTGGTCTTAGTATTCGTAATATGGGTTTCATGACGAACAGTTTTGAGATGAGTTTTTGAAATAATACCTTGAGTATCATTTGTTTTCTTTACTGGTTTATATTCAACTTTAATGCCAGAATCAATGCCTAGTGGTAGATCAAACGTATCACCTATACACACATTATCAATTGAACTATGCGTAACAAAATTGTTGTTCATGAAAATAGATGCAGGGCCAGCTAAAAGATACTTGTCAGATGTATTCAAAGTTGATGCTTTCAAATAGGCGTGTACTGATAGTTTAGGCACAATTGTATAGCTAAAGGTCGAAACCAGATCGAGCACACCGATCGTCAACTTGTGTGGTTTACCCTTTCACAGACAGAAATGTTGAAATTGACAAAGATTTATTAGATCAAATTGAAACTTACATCAGCATCAATAGTTGATCGACGAGGAATCGTGAAACTAGTGCTCGAAAAACTCATTTCAGCCTTTGATCCTAATACGTTGACAATGCTTCTTGACGTATCTTCATCATCGTTGTAAGAAGAAGCGGAACTGATTAGAGATGTTTGCTCGCGTACGTCCGATAACTTTCTTGATGTTTTACTAAATGATGTACTCATCGCCGATATGCCCCCTGCATATGAGCTCATGACGCGTTGTGGAACACCATGGTACTGACGGCAGTTAACTTTAAGTGTGGCCAATTTGGGAGCGGCACCACCTAGAGATGGAGTTGCTGTAGATAATGAGAATTGTGCATCAGACCAATTCTCTTGACTTTTATTAACCTATATTGATAATAGATATAAGTTTCTCAGAGGTAACCTTCTCATTATGAGTTCCTAATATAAAACAATGGATTAAATAACCTATCAATTTTTTTTATAACAAAAATAATAAATAGCTGTTCAATAAAATGAACAAAAAGATTTATATTATTTGAAAAATGACTTTTAAACGAAAAATATATTGATATTTTTTGAAATGGAAAAAAACCTTTAAATTTGACCATTTTTTTATTCTAAGAAACAAATGAGTTCCGACGACTTATATCATTGATTTGCATCTTATTTCGATCACTACGTTTTTTTAGTAACATTTTAAACAGAACCACTCACTATAGACTATTATTCTATGGATTTCATCTGCAAATTGGTTGAAATATCTGTAAATGATACTGAAGTAAGCATTCTACGAGAGAGTGATGTTACTATAGTTTTCCATTAAAAAAATTCAAAATTAGAATAAATCATTTTGAATCATCTATTTTCTTGTTGAATTCGTTTGAATCAGAAAACATCTTTGCTAACACTATACCGATAATAAGAACCAAATACTCTCTTAAAAAAAGAAAGTCATACTGAATCTTTCTAAGTTTTAGTCGAAAGATCTCGAACTTGAAAAGAGTTTTGCCTGAAACTGTGAAACCTAAAAGCATTCAGTATGGTTTCTTTGTCTTGAAGAATACTAGAGTTCTGAGATATATAACTCTAATATAATTGAGCTATATACAAGATAAATCATCGAGAAATAAGAGAATTCTTGTTCAAATCTATGGTATTTGTTGTACTCATAAATGACTGCAAAACTGTCAATATTAAAGTTCATAGAGATCAACTAGTACACATATAAAAATAGACTCGAGAATGATCGAATTCGTTGAACATATTAAATTGTTGAGAATAAAAAAAAGCATTGATTTTTACTACAAAATTCGATTAATCATATACCAAACGTTTATAATGACGCAATACTCACAATGATACCGTAATACGTAAGTTGAGTTTTTGGTTGCCTTTCTTCTCCACTATCAACTCGTATATCATAGCTTGCACTCCATGAACAATTGCTGATTAAATAGGATACTTCCAAGGCAACGTCAATTTTACTGCTAGCTACGTGAACAGTAATAGTCACTTCACGCTGTTCTATGCGTCGATTAGTCGTTACTTGTGAACCATGCTCATTTATTTTGACGGTTAGTGCATTACGTCGACTATTTAATTCTGTCAATTGTCGCTGTTCTTGAGTTGTTTCTTTATCTATTTTGCTAAGCATTTTGTGATAAAAGTTAAGAAATTGTTCCATTATTTCAAAGTCACTTGCACTCAAAGGCCCTTCTTGATTTATCAGTTTTGATGCTCTTCCATCGAGCCATGTTCGTTGTTTTTTAAGTCGATCAAGTTCTTGAGTATGTTCATCGATATCTGCTTGAACAACATCTAATTGTGCTTGTAATTGATCGAGTGGTGTTGTATCGGATAATGATGCCGATGGATCTTCATAACGTGTTTGATAAGATACTTCAAGAATAGTGCATGCTTTGCCTGTTCCACCGCTAACATGAAATGAAGTTAGATCGACACAAGGTGATAAACCTTGGAGAACTAGATCATATGTGCCTTCATTAGCGAAATGATATCGAACAAGACGTGTCAATTCTGCACGATCATTGTACACAGTTACATACTGAACTGGGCAATCTTGTTTCACATTAATGGGAACGATTGTGGTAGATGGTGGTGTATTCGTTGTCAATATTGTTTCTGTCATTTGTTTCTTTTTTTTTTATAAAAATTCTCTATGCGTTTGACATCAATATTTGCTTCTAAAATAAAAATAGACAGCACGCTTAAAAATGTGGTAGTCATTGATCTGTTCGTAGTTGCTGTCGTCGTGGCGTATGAATCAATGTTGAAAAACAGAATGAGTCAACATTGAAGGCCACGTATCATATAAGAAACAGAACGGCAAAATAACATATTCAATGAATCATTAGCAAAAAAAGGGGTGAACGCAAGAGTGATGATTCATTTGCACAAACTCATTGGTGTCGGTAACAACTGTTGACATCCATAGACAGCGTTTTTTAGCTACACTTTTCATTCGCTGGTGCGAACGGGTTTAGATGTCGAAGAAATAAAGAACGATACAACATCCTTAACCACATTCACACCCATCTAGGGTGAAATTTTTAGAAGATTGAACTCCAAAGAAAAGTGCCTTTTAAAAACTGGTTTTCTAGAGATTCTCTCATGTCTTCAAAACAAAAACTGCCGTTTTTCATCATGTCATGATTATCAAACAAAGAATTTGTGCTACTTAGTATTGATTCTGAACTTCGCATTCAATTTTTAAAAAAATTCGTACTGTGTCAAGTGCTAACAGCGAGCAAACTCTATTTTTTGTAAAGGCTAAACATATTCAGAAAAAAATATTTATACAGGGATTTTAGAGCATGATTTGTCCTCGACAAATTGCACTATTCAATTTTCAAAAAATAATGTTTGAATTCTCAGTATTTTTAAAGGGAAACACTTAGGGATAACTTTTGTCTTTTTTGTGTTAAGTCGTGTACACTAGGTTTTTCAATTATGACTCATCTGAAAAAATTGGTTCTAGGGTTGTGTTTCTATAGAGTACTTCATGTAACTCTCAACACAAATTTACTTCATAAAACATGATCTCTTGAGAAGTTCTCAGTCAAGAGATATAGGTGTTTTGATTCCGTGAAGTCATGTCGTTACCTGGAAGTATAAAAACATGGAGCATGCTGAGCGATATTAGGACACTATTATAGACTTAAATAATATATCTAAAACACATAATAACGTTGGTTATGAAGAGAATTCAATATACAAGGATACAAAATACAGAGTGTTTTTATTTTCTGTTCAAATTTCACAGAAGTTGAGTCTGCAGAGATTCTAAATAACAAAGAGAAACTCATGTGTTAATATTGTCTTTGATAGACAACATTTAATTTTTTTATTAGTAATGAAAAAATAAAAATAAAACAAAAAACTTAATCTTTTCGATCCCGAGAAAAGATGAACGGAGTTCTCATTAAAGAATGTCAATTTTTTCTGTTAGAATAATTTATTAATATTGATTTGAGAGTAGATGTGTTCTAAATCGAGATATGTTCGTACTTTTTATAAGCTAATTCAGTTTTATAAAAAAATAAGCAAAGATCTGTTATTATCAAAATTAATTCATCGGGTATAGAATATCATTGGAATAATTTGTAGATTCGAAGATAATATCGTGAAATTCAATAGAGAAAATAGAATATGTATTTCGATTGCGTTACCAATAATATTTATCTTTGTAGCGATCCGATTCGTGTTTAAACATTGTTGTTGCTTCTTTCGTAAGGAGTTTATGCCTTAGATTTTATTGATGATTATAAAAAAGAAAATATCGACTCAAGCTAATAAAATTTGTTCTCAATCTATCAAAAAACCAGTAGTGGCGTGACCGGCAGAGGGAAGAAGCTTGAAGGAGAGTACCTCTCTCTTGGTTTGAAAAGCTTCTGATAAACTTTCTCCAATTTAGAGACTAGTTTGGGCTATATCATTCTACAATTTTGTAAAGAATTTATGTAATGGAACCATTTCATCTATGGAATAGCGATTGAAATTAGGGTATGGCTGGATGTATGTCTGGTTGGGGCGAAGACTCAGACCTACATTCACACCCACATCCGCACTCAATTAACACATGGCAAGGGAGACATTATCATCTTCAGAGTTAAAGATTTCAAATCTATCCAAAGTCTAAAAAGTCATGCACGACAAACAATGCTACGCAACCGAAATTCACAAGAAAAAGCAAAGTATTATTAATTGTAATTCTCGATTTATTCACAGATCTAACATATGAGTAAAATTGTTGGTCATCATCTCGATTGACTCTAGTTCAAAACCTTGTTCACAAGGAACTTTGGAGTTCCCATTTTTNGCAACAATAATATTTAAACACGATATGGATCGTTAAGGGTGTAGGTGGGTGTGGGTAAGTGGGTGTGGTTGTGGTTGTGGGTGTAGGTGTGGGTGTGGGTGGGTGTGGGTGTGGGTGTGGGTGTGGGTGTGGGTGTGGGTTGTGGTGTGTGAATTTGTGTGGGTGTGGGGTGTAGGTGTGTCTTCTGCCGCATCAAGACCGGCACCTTCACACTACCCACACCCCACATCCACATTCACACCCCACACACACCCACACCCTTAACGATCCATATCGTGTTTAAATATTATTGTTGCTTTTTTTCTTGTGTGGTCTATGTCTTAGAGTTTATTGATAATTATCAAAAAGAAAATATCGACTCAAGTTAATAAGATTTCTGTTATCAATTTACCAAAATCAGTGGTAGCACGATCAGCAGCGGAGACGAAGGTTTGAAGGATAGTAATCCTGCCCTGGTTTGAAAAGCTTCTGATCAACTTTCTGCAATTTTGAGGAAATTTGACCTATTTCTTTCTTGGATTTCCGGAAGAATTTAGGTAATGAGACTATTTCATCTATGTCATAGCAATTGAAATTAAGATATGTGTAAGTGTGAGTTTGGATGAAGTAAATCTCCAAATCCACATCCAGTTGCCGTAAAGCAAAAGTTGAGATTACAGATTGAATTTGTTTTCTTCCACGAGAGCCAGGTCAGTCTATTTTTCGACTAAAAGACTAAAATTAAATAGAACTAAATACAAAAAAAACAATTCTTTTTTCGCATTTATTCGTATAGTTGGCCTTCTTTTTCATTTTGATATTTTGACATGCATGCCATACATACAATCTAAATATGTGAAGCAATATTATCTTCTTGCGAGGTCGAAATGTCTGTCATGGTCTGTAATTGAAGATCGACAAACCAAATTTCAAGGGAGAAATTGCTATGTTCAGACTTTACGATTTCAAATCTATCCAAAACCTGAAACCTCATTCAAGATAAACAATGCTATGTGACAACATTTCACAAGAAAGCGCACAATATTACAAATTGTACACGAGCAACTATATAAATATCACCATATGAGTGAAATTCTAGATTTATTCATAGGTCTAACATAGGAGTCAAACCTCTAGTCATCGTTTTGATTGACTCTATTTCGAAATCTTGTTCATAAAGATCTTTGCTCTTCGCATTTGTTTTTCTTCCGATAATTATCATACAGTTGCATTTACAATGAAGTTTTGTTCAATCTTTTGAATGTGAATCTAGTTGAATTGATTTTGAAAATAATTTGCGAGTATGGATGAAGATGAGCATGAACTCACACTCAACTTCCCCATTCAGTCTTCAGTCGAACTGGGTCAACAAAGAAAGAAGTTTTTCAAAAATATAGTTCGATTATTGGATACAAAGGAAAGATAATGATACTTATTGTCAAACTTATTCATGGCAATTGATGAATTTCATTTTTTAGAACAGTAAAACTATATAAAACATAATCATACGATTAACAAATATGGAATATCTATCTTGGAAAAAGTTAATCAATATACGAGGTCGATTTATATTCAATGTCCTGTTTGCTTTTGTTTTATACAATTAAATTTTTACGATAAATGAAAGCAACAATAAAAAATAAAAATTAAAAAGTTAACTTCATGGTGAGTTATTCTTCAGATTGTGATACACATCGATAATAAACTGATCCTGTTGATGGAATTTTCTTTGGATCTTCATAAATGTAGATCGTATTGTTTGCCACAAATATATGCTTCTCATCGAATTTCGACAATAAGAAATCATTGCTGGTGCCTTTTGTTGGCACATATTCATAAGATGAATATCGGAGAAGAACATAGGTTCTACCAATAATTAGATCACGTACGGTTACGATACCATTCATCTCGGTTGGACTTTGATTGTAAGCAGGATGTAGATTCGGCTCATCCAAAGCCGAAACAGACAGACGTACAGGTAATGTTACATGATCTTCATCTACAATACCTGTTACAGCAATTCCAAAGTCGATCTAGGAATTTATCAGACAATGATTTGTAATAATTTTTTTTGAAGTAGAAAATAAGAAAAAAGCAATGTAATCGTAGTATTTTAAACGATAAACATTCCAACAGAGTTTACTCACATCGAATGGTATACATCCACCTTCACCACAATATTTTCGACATGTTTTTCTTGTTACTGCTAAATCATTTTCATTCATTTTTCGTTCGATTAGTCTCTGATGATAGAGATTGAAATAGATAAGTACATTATCCGGATCATATTTATTTTCGTCTCTAAATCGAATACCAATTGTTGGCATAATATGATCATAATATTCATCATGCATATAAAGAAGATAGGCAACAAACATTACGGGATAATCTCGTATGATAGATTTCTTTATCCAACAACAATAATCATAAAATTGAGGTTGAGACGAAGTTTTCCAATTCCATTCGTCATAAGTAAAATGAAGAACACTCAAAGTATGAATCGGATCTCGACAATCATCATTAGATAATTTTTGCAGAAGATATTCTCCATTATTGATATCACGAACAAGTTTTTGAGAGATCCAAGCACCATAGTAAAGACCTAACAATGATTAATCATTATCATACGAAATTGAGCAAAATCAAAAAGTAATGTTCAAAGATTTGCAGCTGTTCAAAAGAAACTAAATTCGAATACGAATGAAAATACAGTCAATAGTGATATTTCTTTTACGAAATTCTTTCAGATGATAAAATTAATTTGAAAGGATATAAAAAATGAGCATTACTTGATAACTAAGTACTTAATTACTTAGTATTGTAAAGAATGATCATAAACATACCAAAAGCTTGTATTGCCGTTTCACCACAGTAACCGTTGTTGTTTTCCCATTGTAATCGAGTAGGAATATCGAGTAGAATTGTACGTTGAATGAATATTTCAGACTTTTTGTCTTCTTCAACTGTATTCATTACAAGTTCGCGTTGAAACAAATTATCGAAGATTGTATATGAAAATTAGATAAGTGAAGCCATATGCATTGCATAAGAAAAAGATAACGTATTGTAATTGTACCATATGCCATTAGCACTTCTCCATCTATGGAAATGCCTCCAGAGAGAAGCCTGTAAAATGTTGCTTGTTCCATATCGCAAGGTAGATACAAAAGATTAGTTACGCGGACAATTTTTGTTTTTTTTTATTCTTGAGTAATTGCATTCAACTTTCAAATTTGATTTGTGTGACAGATTTGGACGTATTGAGCGGGATGTACAGAAAAGAAACTGTCATAACTAAATGTTTCTTTATTGACATAATGAATTTTCAAGTGTACTCCATCTTTGTGAGATGTCGTTCATATGTGACTGTTTTTCAAATGTTTAATATCTGAAGGGAGGAACATTCTTTTTAGCTAAAACTTTTAGGATATTCCAAAAGGTCATTAAATCTATCTATGTGCGAAATTTCAAGTCGAAAATTTCGACTCGAAATTCTTTCATCTGATTATTCGGTTACTATCCAGGAATGAGTCGAAAATCTTGTTAGTGCAACTCCTTCAAGACTGAAATATGGAACTCACATATCTTCTTTAGCTTGACTAAACTAATACACAATATTCTTTTTTTTTTCCAGCGCTCTTTTTTTTGTTTGCATTGTTACTATTCGATTTTTATCTTCCAGTGTCACATTCCAATTTTCTTAACTCATCGTGGCGAATGGGTTAAAATGTGCGTTATGCTATTTGATATCGAACATAAAAAAGAAAGAAAAAAAAATGATTCAATCTAGCGCTAAAGGAGCACTCCATGTGCAGGGAAAAAGAACAGAATAATAAGAAAAAGAAAAAAAAACAATAACAAAATATAAAAAAAGAAGCATGATTTATTGTGCAGCGCATTTATAATTTTTATTTCATTGTTCAAATGTCATATTGAAAAAATATTGAGAGGTTTAATTCAAAGCTAAATAACTTTAGATATGTTAAAGAATTGCATTTGATA
>CAJNSZ010002549.1:3747-14963 GCA_905329745.1 Rotaria sp. Silwood2
GGGTGTGGCTGTGGGTGTGGGTGTGGGTGTGGGTGTGGGTGTGGGTGTGGGTGTGGGTGTGGGTGTGGGTGTGGGTGTGGGTGTGGGTGGGGTGTGGGTGTGGGTGTTACTCATAACTTCCACACACACCCACACCCACGCCCACACCCACGCCCACACCCACGCCCACACCCACGCCCACACCCACGCCCACACCCACGCCCACACCCACGCCCACACCCTTTTTAACACTCTGTACAACATTATAAATACATACCAAAAATGAACAGTGCAACTTGATTCAATAAAGCGACTTTAAAGTTGTATGTTTCAACGAGTTGAAAAAATAAAAATATCGTCACTTGCTTCTATTCTTTTTTACGATTTTTAAGTATTTTTCTTTCTATAAAGAAAGCATGGAAGAAATCAAACGAACGCATAATTTTTTTCAATCACTGAAATAGTGCATGATTGAATACCGGAAAAAAAAGAAAATTATTTCTCAAAGGATTCATCTTACTCTTCTATATTTCTTCGATGCTGTCCATTTAAGTATACATAATGAGAACAATATATTATATGACTAATTATTTCTGACATGAATTCATAGTTGAAAAATAACATTATTAACTATGAATTGAGATTTAGATGAAACTGAATTATTTTTCCTCAGCATAGTGTACTGGATCGAGTATTATGAAAACAATAACGAAAGACATTGTGAGACCTCCAATGTAGAATAATAATATAGAACATTTTTGATACTCTATGCACTAACAAGCAATCTAGTAGATAGTCTAAAATTTGTGATGATGGCAATCGATTTCTCTGAAATGAAAAAGAGAAAGTATCGTGTAACGATGGGCATAGGTCTTATAGCGTATTGAGATCGACTTGAATAGTTAAATACTCAAATAATCATCCATTCAATTCTCTTTCATTGAAAAATAAAAGCAATACAAACAGTTGGATGCAATTGTGTACTCTCGTCTTATTTTGTTTTCTGGAAAGCAAATGAGACTATAGTAATAAATGAAACGTTGTTGTAGAAGGTGACTATAATCAAAATCTTGGCAAAAAGAAACAAAAGTGTCGTCATTTTATTTCTTTAATCGAAGCCACAGTATGTCTGTTTTATTTACTGTTTTGTTGAATTCAATTTCAAATCAACTTGATCTGGAAATAGTTGAATTTCACTAATTCTTTGAAGTCAAAAGTGCAAGACACGAAAGTGTTGACATTAATTTGATCTATACCAAAAAAGGAGAAACCACTGATATTCCGTTTTAAATACTATTTTTCATAAATTTCAACAAAAATCTTCAATTAATCTGATAAGATCGATACTAACATAGGTGTAGATTCATTGGAAACAGAGCTGCTGCCTTGATCTGGTTGTTATGTTTCGGGATGGAATGTTGATTCAACGACTTTTTATTCGAGAGTACGTTGATACATTCATTCAATTCTACCAACAAATTCATTGTTGTAGGCCGTACATTGACTGACAGTAGAACTCGTTTAGATACCAAACAATCGGATAGTACATTTTTTCGTTTAAGTTGTTGCAAAAATTGATTGTCTAATGTCAATGCTCTTATCTGTTAGTATAATTTTTCGACTTTGACAAACAGTACTGATATAATAAAAACAATTGTGTTGATTTGAGCCTTTTTTGTCGGAAATATATTTATTATGTTTGCCTCTTTTTCTTTAATTTGCATTTGTATAAGAATTTGTTATTATCTTATCTTTCTGAAATTAAATTACGTTAACAATCGAAACTATAGTGATATAATAATGAAGAGTTATGAAATTAAATATATTAGAAAAATCAGCAACATCAATGGGAATAGTGTGACCAGCAGGCATTCCAAACCGGACCAGGTCAGACTGGGTTCAAAAAGAAGTGGCCTGTTGGCAGTTCTCGTCGGAAAGATACCAGAAACATAAACCACTTTCTATCGAATTGCCTTGAGAGTGTGTCAATCGGAAAACAAGAGTTTCAAGATGAAAATACCAATTCGATAAAGAGATACGAAACATGAACAATGCCGACATTAGAAGAAGCTGTCGAAAGAATCATTCCGATTTTTCCTCGTATTAGAAATTATGTTACTCATGCTAAAAAAGTGTAACCATAAGTCTATTATATTAATACAATATGTATCCGTCGCAAATTCTCTTATACATTATCAACATATTTCTATACTCTACTCAATGGTGTACTCCGAGCCAAAGACTGGCATAAACTGATTCCTTAGTTTGGCTTAAGGGTGTGAGTGTCTATGGGTCTTCTCTTAATATTCAGTCTTACACCCACACCCTCTTGTAATCAGTATTAAGTTTAAGAGTACATCATGTGGGAGTAATGTGTATGATAAACCGAGGCGATTAATTATTCAATCAAAGTTTTTCGATTAATTACATTTTGCTCCTAAGACATTTAGCGACTGTCATAATCAATGGTCTTCTATGATTAATTATCGATAGAGCTGTGGTACAGTAATTTTACCAATCATTCTCTGTCTCATAAATAGTTTTCCATACATATTTTATTTTAAAAAATATCATGGATAAAAGGCAATGTGCAAAATTCTTATGTAGTAAATACAAACATTCAAACGAATAAAAGTGAAAGAAAATAATTTAAAGATCATGATCATTTAAGAAAGTCGCATTCTGGATCGCAAAACAAGGTGAGTCATTAAGGTTTGTATCTTCACCAGGTAGGCTGTAATCCAATATGTCAGTGATTTCGTTATATCTCCAATTACTTTTTCGGCATCTTGAGTGATAAATAATCCATCCGAGGTATGTTAGTGAAGCAGAACACAATACGACTATAACACCGATAATAACACTCACAAGAAGACCCTTTCCAGTCTTCTTTGCTGGTGTTTTACCTGTTACTATCTCCGGAGCGACAGTTGTATCGAAATCTAGAAAATTAAATAAATCAAAAGAAAAAAATGTACAATTGACCACAATTTGTCGTAATGCCTGGCAAAATGATTTTACTTGTTCTACACTTTGTCGAATTGTGTCTGACAAATCATTAGGAAATTATTGCCATGAAAATTGAAAGAACAGCAAATGTATACTAGAATTTATTTTACATCTAAAGAGGAGGAAAGATCATTTCACTCAAATAAAATAAAAAAAATGTTTGACACTTAATGATTCAGTGAAAATTGGTTGATTACTTAATATCCTATAAATTATATTAACAACTAAGCTGCAAAATTTAGTTCTGGAGATCAAGGATTCCTAATTTACTCATGTCTAATCTTTTTTTCTGTTCTTTTTTGCACAAAAAATTATTGTAAATGATGAATAAGGTGTTTCCACAGAGTTTAGCCTCGCCTACAAAACTGATCTTTTATCTCAGCAGTAAATATCAAAAATTTTCGAGAAAAAACATTTTTTTTGTGCAATTTTCTCCGATTGTTTTCGATAGGTTTGTACATTAAAGCAAAGTCAAAAAGAAGGCAAGATCGTATTCGAATGTCTTATGCTGACGTGCATCTAATCATACCAAAATTGACCTGAGTTACAAATACAAAATTTGTCTCATTTATGGTCTTACTGATCATGGATCACACAAATAACACATTTGCTTGTGCTCTACAATCTCTGAAAATTTTATCGAAACTGGAAATCAATTTTGTACATGAGGTTGAAATCCTGTGGAAATATGCGATAGTGAATGCAGTTTAATGTACATTGGTTTGAAGATAGGACCTCAAAAACAGCATAGATACGACAAAAGCCAGTATTCTTATTTTGCTTTTATCGATCGAACTAATTTCTTCTCGATAATCAAATAATTCTACAGTTGCTGTGGATCGTGTATTAAATATGCATGCTTCACGAAGTTCTCCAAGACGAGAATCAGTATCATTATAAATTGGAACTTGATCAGCATTAACAGTACCCATAGAAAGACCAGTTTTAATTGCATGAAATAAAAATACTGAATGCATTGCTTCAAGTACACGATCTTGATCCTGAAAAGAAAATGATATATTTGATATGCCACTAGATGTTTTACAACCAGGGTAAGATAGCTAGAAATTTAAATAAAAATAAAAACAGGCTATAAGCAGCTTTCAATATCTGTTTTAATCAAATGGTTTACATTCATGATCTTTTCTTAGTCTCCTACAGGAACGACTTTTCTCGATTCCTGTAATGCTTTCGGAGTTCATATTACTATTTCGTTTTCCGTATTAGAGAAAAACTAATTTTAATAGATGCTAGTTTTTGTCAACGTCGTACTTTATTCCACGTGAGACAGCCTTCAATTAAAAATGAAATTATCATTGGAGGTATATTTAAGTAAAATACGTGAATCAATTATTATTTATACGTTGAAATGTATCAGCATTATATTAAGAGAATCAGTTTTCCTTAACTCTTCCAGGACGATGGTACTAGGGTTGTACCACCTATTTTCCCGATGGGAAAATATTTCATTTACACTTAAGTATTAAAACTACTTTTACATAGAGGTCATGGAGTGCTCCAACGGTCATGTTATACATATCTTTTCTTGTTGCTGTATATATCCTTCTCAGACATTCGCTTTTCTTTCTGTGATTGTACAATGACGTCATAGTTTCTCTCTCTTCATCTGACATGTTGTTTTACGAGAATGTTTTTCTTCAATGCATCTATAGCTAACTCATTTATCTGCTACAACCAATTAGCTTAGAATAAATTATTATACTTGAATTATTTGGTTTCGGTGGCTAAGTATCCCTGTTCTGGCACTCATCGAATAAATCTTGGAAGATCTCCTTCAGACAAGAAGCGTAAATTAGCATCGTCACAATCTGGTGTTCATTTGGATAGTGGAATGCATTTACCTGTCAATGTAACACGAAGGAGATGTGCTTGCTGTAGCACAAAAGAAGTGCAAGTTCGATCAAACATCGAATGCTCTACTTGTAAACTGGCTCTTTGCGTAACAGACGAGTAAAATTGTTTCTTTGAACATTATAAAGTTTTTATGGGAACATTTTGGGTCAGATTCAATAAACTAATAAAAAAAATAATTGTTGATAGAAAAAAATTCCATCCTGAAAGGGTTAAGTAATATGTTGCAAAACGTTTTTCACGTGATTGTTTTTAGAAAAATGAATGGGAAATCTTTTGAAACTAAGTTCCCTTCTTAGCGATGTAAGCTCATTGATATACGGACGATATCATTGTTTAATTTGCATCTCTTATTATTATTTCGACTTAAAGTCTTGATCAAACGTTATTACTAGATAAAATCTTATTTGGAAAGAAATAGAAACGGTTTCTTTTGTTTCTGCCGGAAAAAAAGATAAGCAAAAAAGAGAATCTTAAACCTATCAAATAAATATGAATATTAAAACAAAAATAGACACATACGTAATATCTCAAATCTCAGTGTTTACAATATATTACGATAAATATTTAAAATAGAAATATTTTATTGTAGTGGAAATATATCGATCATTTAATTAGTGTCTATTTATTTTTAATACTATTATAATCGACTCTCACATTTATACTATAGGTCCATTTTTTTATCATTGTATTCATTCTAAAATTTCCAACTAGAAAAACAAAAGTAAAGATTTGTTGATAAAACTGAAAACTTGTCTCTCGTACTTCTATGTCGTAGAAGAAATGGATATTTGTTATTCAAATTATGCTATTATTACTATCACTTCTATCTGAATATTTAGATAATAGTTATGTGAGCTCGATACGAATTTTGTGTTCTGATTTTAAATTTTGTTGTATCATACAAATATTTAGATAGCAATACTTGTATCTAAAAAAAAAGAAAAAAAAGAATACATTACTATGAAAAAGTGTCAATCAAATAAATGTTAACTATCAAATCGCTACAATAAAAAGATTAAAACTCAATTACACCTAAGTGTACAAGAAAAAGTTTTAGTTTTATCAATATATTATTGTTATTTATGATTGGAAATTATCATTGTAGTTTAATTATAAAGTCAAACGATAATAATATGAAGCATTAACAAATAATAAGTTTATGTTTTTTTCTTTTCACTGTGAGAAAGAAGAAAAAAATTTGTTTTTGTTAAATAAAATAAAACAGTAATCCTATGGCTATTTCTCATTTGCGATCATAAGTCAAATAAAATTTTAAAATATTATTCAAAATTTAAACACCAGTCAACATTAAAGTTAAGAAATTAAACTATTGGTTTTTGCAGAACTACAAAAACATAATTAATTTAAATTTCAAGTTTTAATTGATAAATATTCATATTTAACAATTTTCACTTTCAAGTTGGAATCGCATAAAGTTTAGGAAGATGTAGAGTTCGCTCTTACTTTCTATGCAATTTAACATTTAGCTTAGGAAGTTGTACGGTCCACTAGAAAATCTAGCATAAATCTAACTGAATGTAAAAAAGATTTAGAAGTGTCACGTGTAGTCTGTTTGAAGCTAAGCGAATGCGATCTGAAAGTGTCACTTCTCATTTTGGAAGATTAGTGTAAGAACATGGCAGCAAAACAAAATTAGCTTCACATTTCAAGGTATTTGATTCAAAAAGCTTTATTAGTTCTGGATTAATTATGAATTTTGCTCCTTCACCAAAAAGAAGATTTTATAAGTGAGATGTACTGCCGAATAAATTGTCTTAAAAAACGCCAATGAAATATTGTCTCATTTTAAATGAGGGCACTGAAATAGGTTGATCGCGTGAGAGGTTTTTATAAAATCTTTTTTGGAATGTATCAAGATCATAGATTTAGTTTAAATACTATGAATCTTAATCTTAATCAGGAACGCTTTTTGGAAGATGACATACTCAATTCTCATATTGAAAAACGAAGCCTAATATAGCTCGAACAAGGGGCGAAAGAAAAAGAAAGTTTTGATAAAGATCGAAGGGAGATTTTGAATTGTTTGTCTCATGTTCCACAAACATGATTCAATATCCATTCAAAGTATGACCTCGATGGACACTTGTTTGAAGAGAACTCGATTACCAACACCTAATTCTTGTCCCGTTTACATTTTTTCCACAGTTTTCGTTGTTGAATAATTATATTTTTGGGTTCCAATTAGTTTCTTTTCAATGGACTGTTTATCTTATGTTAGTATGGAAACTATATAGAATTCCAATACAAAAACAGGCTTATGACGTTCATATTGGTAATTCGGTCTAATGAACCCTAAATGTGAGACTTAATTTAGAAAAAGAAGAAGAGCACTACGTAGTTTAGCACACTCTACTAATAAGAGCTGAATACATTGAAACCCTGCAAGCATATATCAAGCGAACTCTACATCTTCCTAAACTAAAATATAGAATTCTATTGAAAGCACTAGCGAGCTCTACATCTTCCTAAAAAAGCATAGAAATAACGTAGAAAACAAGAGCGAACTCTACACATTTTAATTCTTCAAAGAAAATGGCTGTTAAAATTCGTTTCAGTAAAACAATATTAAATAATAAAAGCAAACGATTTTAATTTTCGAAGTTCTTTTCAAGAAAGGAGTTTTAACGATTTAAAAATCGAAAACTTGACACTTTCAATCGCTTTTAATCTGAAAAATTCAAGTTAATTAAAAAATGAAGTATAATTTAATTTAATAAACTTTGAATTTTCGACTGCATGTTCGCAAATGAGAGGATACCCAATCCTATTACTACACAGAAATGAACATTTCACTGAATAAAATTTCTTTTTTGTTAATTACAATTTGATATTGAGTTTTTCATTAATATTAATAATACCGATAATTATGTTAAACGGGCTTCAGTTTTGAAAATCTTAGAATCATTTGAAATTGTTCGTTCGAGATCATCCATAAAAGATATCCTGGTTTAAATTGCTATTTTTTAACTTCTTCCCCTACCTTTTCTTTAAATATGCCCAGTTTCATCGATTCCTACTCCCTGCTTGTCGTCTAGTATAAAGGAAATAACTTTCTAGAAAAAGTCTACTCATTGAAATATACCGCTTTGTTTTTATTAGATAACAGTCACTGAATAGACATATTAATAACAGACTTAAATAAACATGCATTTCATACACAATGAACTAAACTATAGTATCTTGCAAAGTTTTTATTTTTGCAATATATTCGATTTTAATGAGTAGGAAATAGTAAAAACAATAAAATGGAGTTCAATATAAATGACACTCGTAAATCTAACAACAATTCATATTCAACCGGTTCATTCAGTTCATTCCCTACTTAAAAATATTCTTTAAAATAAACCAAGCTTGAAAAATCTCGTTGAAAGTTGTTTGCAAAAGCTGTTAAAGCAATCCCTGTACAATTAAAATCTGAAACACAATGTAGTTGCTCTTGCGAATCATAGAGAGTGTGGGTGTGAGTGCTCTTTTCCTCTTCACTCACACCCACACCCTACAATTTATATCAAGATGGATAGGGAACCGATTCTTTTAATCCATATGCAAAGTATACGATCTGCAATAATATACCATGATATCACTTCGAGACGCTAGGCTTTGAAGATAAAAAATTACTTCTTACTCAAAGTGGTCTTATTGATGTAAGTGATCATTCTTATTCTTTTTTCATGATCCACCACCTATATATCAATTTGTTAATCAGTCAGCTAGTATACTTCTTAATTTGGAAGATCAACCTTCATTGGCAATCATACCAACTTCTGTCGGAGCTCAACAGACAAATAACGATTTCTGGAGTGGACACACCTGTATCTTTGGAATGGGTGATAACAGCGAAAGTATTTTTTCCATCGAAAATGATTCTTATTAGAATTTTTAAGTAAGATCCGATGAATATTTTTATAAGCGTCGATCCTAAAAACATACAAAAAACTTCGACGGATGGAGTGATTACTTCAAGAATTCTGAATTATTACGAACAGGATATCCAGCCGACTTCGCCATAATGAATCAGAGTTATCAGAAAAAACAATCAACATGAAACAAATAAACTTTCAAGACAGGAGAGAGAGAGAAAGACAGACAAACCACAGACACTTTATCGCTTATAAAGTCTAACACCTGTTTTACTATTATTAGTTTTTCCTTAATTATACCCGCCCTCCCCTTTTAATGTTCATCTCATTATCATGTTTTACATCTTACTACAATCGATTAGCTAATACCTATAGTTACCACTTAATGAGATTCTGACGAAAACAAAATACTACAATAGAATCGGGGTGATTCTTCATTCCTTCTTGGTGATTGTTCACCACTTACTACTGTCGCTTCGTACCGTTTGCTAATCTTGGGATCATATTTATACTGATACTTACCACTTGATAATTATTCTTAGTAACTATGGAATAAACGCATACCATTGTGGCAAGTTGCCATACCCATAAGATGTTCCAATCCTACCAATTTTTCAAGCAAAATTCGTCACTGACCTGCTTTCGATGCAACTTCTATATGTCAATCAATCATGCAGATGCTTGCCACTTGATAAAACTCCTATAAAATTGAAATACAAAATTTGTACCGTGGTAGCTCCTACACACCCCGCTTTGCATTTTCTCAGAAATAGAACAGATTGTTGCAGTTATCATTCTACGATCGAGTAGAACAGAGTAATTGGTCTCGACTTGATTTGAATTTTTCTCTAAAAATTTGAATTTAACTAGAGACACTAAGCACCTGATGAGACTGATTCAGCATCAGTCGAAACGTTTCGTGGTAGCTTCTATACACCCACATCATAATTTGAAAGCAAGGCTATCAATAGGAGATTCTTCTTTATTAGTATAATATAAAAGAATATGAGCAATTGCAAATTTAAATGAATTTGAGTTTAATGCAGTAATTTTGAGATAGAACATATTTGTTTTATTTAGACATTAGCAGTTTTCATGAGCTTCGTTAAAACAATAAGTCTCAGGTGATTATGGTGATGGTCAATTGGCTTATTATTATTATTGTAATTATTCAACTATATTATATTATTATACATATGGAACATCATATCTGAAGATGATCTTAAACAAAAAGATCGAAAATTCATAATTAAATGAAAACACATATTTTTAAATGTATTTGTTGAATTTTAGTCGTTGTCTAAATAAAATAAATATGTTCTTTCTCAAAATGACTGCATTAGATTCAAATTCATTTAAATTCTTTATTAATGATTATTAGCCAATAGAAAAACAACCGAGATCGATAGTTTCTTCCATTGGAATTGTCAAAAAGCCCGGTAATTCCGACCAGGCAAAAAGAACCTGAAAAATTGAAAAGAATTCATTGTATCTGTTTGTCTCGAAGTTGTAAACGGACAAGAACTTTATTAGGCGAAATGACCATAAATTCTTCAAGTTCTTCGAATGGCTGATGAGTCTGTTGGCCACAGTCGATAATTGAATAGATTCTAAGAAGTCGAATGAGCACTATTTTCATTTCCATCAATGCAAATCGCATTCCAACACAGTTTCGCGGTCCAGCACCGAATGGAATCCATGCGAGTGAATGTCGCTTGGTAGCAAATCGTTCCGGATAGAACGTGTGAGGATCGACTGGGCCCCAAAGATCAGGATTAAAGTGCAAACTATAAATATTAGCAGTAATAATAGTACCAACAGGAATAGTGCCGATATTGTCAATGTGAAATTCCTCGGTATTCTGCCGATTAATGACACTTGGTGAGATTGGATACATACGAAGAGTTTCTCGAATGAACATATCTAAATACTTCATTTCTGAGATAACTTGGTAGCTCGGTATGCTATGTTCGTTATTCGAATCGAAATAAGTATCGATATGTTTTTGCAATTTGAGTTGTTCACTTGGATGAGTCGCAAGAACATAAGACATATAAGCAAGTGCTGTGCTTCCTGTTTCATAGCCAGCAACCACTTAAGAATACAAATAGTAAAAAGAAAAAAGTTAGGCAAGAAAGCAAAATGACTCACTAAAGAGAAAGATATTTGATGCAATTTCATATTTGGTCAGTTTTCGAATGAGCGACGGTTCGATGTCAGTGTCAACGGTCGCAGTACATTTTACTGGTTGATTCTTTAGAAATCAAAAATAGAACATTATTCCAAATTTGGTAATG
This sequence comes from Rotaria sp. Silwood2, assembly GCA_905329745.1. Taxonomy (NCBI): domain Eukaryota; kingdom Metazoa; phylum Rotifera; class Eurotatoria; order Philodinida; family Philodinidae; genus Rotaria; species Rotaria sp. Silwood2. The sequence continues at coordinate 14,789 of CAJNSZ010002549.1, forward strand.
ATTCTTCAGCGTTTTGTTTCTATGATTTTATCAAGACTTCACAAAGATGGCAGTCAGAGATGGAACCGGTACCGGTTACCGGCCGGTCCGGTCCGGTCCGGTCCGGTCCGGTCCGGTACCGGTACGGATTTCAGACCGGCCGGTCTACCGGTAGACCGGCCGGTCGCCGGTAGAC
>CAJNSZ010002550.1:0-10706 GCA_905329745.1 Rotaria sp. Silwood2
ACTAAAAGACCTAGAAGACCTCATTAATCTGTTTACTTCACTTCTGTTAATGTGCAGTTACTTAAAGCTCTTCAAAACATCGACATGTACCGAGAAAACGACCTAGAAGTCACGATTTTCATCAGAAAAGACCCTACTTTTTTTTTCTTTTAAAGTCTTTTTTAGACTTGTTTGATAGATTCAGCAGAAAAAATGGCATAAGAGACCTTATTTCTGTGCTTGATTCACTTCTATTCATGTAAAACCAGCAAAACTCTTCAAAACATTGAGGTGTACCGAGAAAACGCCCTAGAAGCCACAATTTTTATCAGAAAGGTAAAATTTTTTTTTTGATGAAACCCGTTTTCTAGACCCCTTTGGTCTTTTCAGCGAAAAAAAATTGAAAAAAAAAAACTTTTTCCAAAAATTGGTAGGATATCCGTGGATATACCCTGCTTTGTATATATTTGAACCGTGTAATCGTTATTTAAAAAAGTAGCACTTCTTTCATTTCAATTTTACTTTCTTAAACACGAAAATATCTTCCATCAACTTTAGAATATGACTCTCTAAAAAAATCCCAAAATACTTCTGCTACTGACCATCCACACTGTTGATATTCGCCAGAGATATTTCAAACTATAATTCAAATCAATATTCAGTATTATACACAGGTAGTTGACCTCTCACTACTTGAATGTCTGCGTTTTGATTGAACCAAAAAGTTCTACTTAAACGCAACATATTCCTCCTCATTTTAAATATTTAGTACATAATCAGTATTCTGCAAAAGCAATATTTAGGAGCCACAAACTAGTCCAACAAATTCGTCTGATTGCACATAAGACCGATAAAACCATAATACCTAAGCCAATTATCTTTTTTCTCATTCCACAAGTGCTTCACAATGCATACTCATCTAAGCCAAATAGGTAATCGAAAGAACAAACTACCTATTCAATTTAAGTTCAATTCATTCTCGAAGTTTATTAATTTCCAAACTTACCTGAAGAGACCCTTAAGCAAAATTGAAACGATCGTCGTCAGTGGTTTCGAATGATCTTCTAAATTCACTCCTTTTAAAGCCACGTTCCTATTTTCTGAAGACTAACAAGAGTGATCGATTCTCATATCAAAGATACGTACTATAATTCACGGTCATGTTCTGATCATCAATGCACAGTAATCAGAAATCCAACGTGCTTTTCCGATGATTTTGGTCAAATTGTAAGTCATTTGTTTTCGAAATAGTGCGTCGATGTTGAAGCCTCCTCTCTTTTAGATGTGTTTTTCATTTTATTACAAGACCATACTTCGATTCTCTCAAAAAATTAAACATTTGAGTTTTCATTTGTTGTAAGTCAAATCAATTGAAATTCTACAGCATCAAGTTGTGCATGCTGCTCGAACAACATCGACTACGCTTGTCTGCCGATGACTATAAATGGAGGAGAATTGTGTACAGATACTGGAGTGTCATGTGAAACTCTATTTGCGTGTGATTCCGATAATAAGATAAATACAATGCCGGATACTGTGAGGGTAGACAACTCAAGATGTGCACCGAGTTCCGTTAACTTTCCTTTTCATGAAATCTGCTTAAAAGAGCTCATGACTAGAATAAGAAAGGTCAAACAACAATGAATAATAACTTTATTGCTCAATATTGTGTTATTTTTATCGGGCTTAACATGATAATCACTTGATGAACCATAGAAGCTCATCTTTGTCTATCATTTAAAAGAAATTCGTGTTTTTTTCATATCCAAACATTCACCGTCACTACACAAGTTCGTTTTCCTTGATCATATTTAATATTATAGTTTGCATTTCCTTTTGCTAGTTCTTTATCAAACCAATCTGAAACAGTTCGACGATCTTCTGATGTTTTCATTGAAATCGTCAGATGAAATAGTTTCGGTAAATTATCCATTAGATATTTGAATGCAGATTTTTGACTTATACTGCATTGAAGAACTTCAACGTTGGAAAATGCCTTGCAGACCCTTGATAACTCAGCCTGAGTAATAAACATTTGTGTTGGAATACTCCAATTCATATATAAATACAATTTTTTGATCATTCTAGTTAAATATGTACACAATTCATCGTCCACTAACAATGGCAATAATACAGTTTGGTCGATATACATCGATGACACCTTTGGCATTTCTTTTAAGATGCTCAANTTCAATTATCATGGCAATTTTTTGCTAGTCATCACGGAAAAGGTAAGCGATACTGAAGTAAAAGAGTTACTAGCACTTTTCAATCCATCATCCACAATTAAATTAATATTTTTCTAGGCCTTTTCAGTTTACCTATAAACTCATGAATTTCTTTTAGTAATTGATCAATATATATAATAAATCTCATCTTTGAAGCTGTCTGTCACAGTCTGCGTGGGGAGAGCATCCAAATTTTTTACCCCTATACCTATACTTCGACACTTTATTTTAATTCCTGTTTCACAAAATATCGCAGATAAGTCAGAATTATGAATAAGTAGCCCCTCTCTTGAGATGATAATGAAATAGCCCTGGATCGTATTGTGAAAGTATAATAATACAAAGCAAGTAAACTTAAATATATGATTCTGTTTGTTGAATTATTTGTGAAAATAAAATTGAATTACTTGAACGATAAAAACCGTCTCGCAATTCTCTGTATACTAAAATAACATGAATTTTGTCGTTACAAATTGAAATTGCAGCTTATTAAACTTTCTCGATTGAATCATCAAAAAAAAGATGAAATTCCGTAACATTTGAAATTCTGTAACGGACAATATTTTTAGTTTTTTATTACATACAGTCATGTTTGTCCAGCATTCACCTGATATTCTGGAAGTTTGTCTGAAACTGAACAGCTCTTATACAGAACATCTAATTTCAAGCCGCTTCGTTTCGTAGCAAAATACTAAACTCTCAGCTGCTCTAAAAAACAATTCCATTTTTTTAAATTCCGTAACGCTCAGTATTGGCTTAATAACTCAGCTCTGACTAAAGCAGGATGAATAAAATTTTTACTGGTAATAGAACTAATTACTCTCTATCAATGTTAAAAATTTCAGAGAGTTTGCTTTCTTCTATTGAGAAGATACAGGTGTTGTAATGGAAAAAAATGAAATTCCGTAACGCTTGGCCATCACGAGTAGAGGATTTGAGGGTGTTGTGATGGGTTGAGACCCTTACATATACCCATCAATCGATAGAGCGTCCTCGATAACCATTGAGTGGACCCCAACATCACTATGGGTTGTCAATGGAATAGCGGCGAAAAGCGCGTGGTCGGTTCCGGCGTATTCGCCCCTGTACATCAGTTATTGCCGTGTCACGGCAGATTTACGGCCGTAATGTTCATTCTGGGTCCTCATTTTAAATATTTAGTACTTAATCAATATTCTTCAAAGGCAATATTTAGAAGCCACAAACTAGTCCAACAAATTCGTCTGATTGCACATAAGACTGATAAAACCATAACGCCTAAGCCAATTATCTTTTTTCTCATTCCACAAATACTTCACCATACATACGCATCTAAGCCAAATAGGTAATCAAAAGAACAAATTAGCTATTCAATTTTAAATTCAATTCATTCTCGAAGATTATTAATTTCCAAACTTACCTGAAGAGATCCTTAAGCAAAATTGAAACGATCGTCGTCAGTGGATTCAAATGATCTTCTAAATTCACCCCTTTTAAAGCCACATTCCTATTTTCTGAAGACTAACAATAATGATCGATTCTCATATCAAAGATACGCACTATAATTCATGGTCATGTTCTGATCATCAATACACAGTAATCAGAAATCCAACGTGCTTTGCCGATGATTTCGGTCAAATTGTAAGTCATTTATTTTCGAAGCAGTGCGTCGATGTTGAAACCTCCTGTCTTTTAGATGTGTTTTTCATTTTATAACAAGACAATACTCCGATTGTCTCAAAAAATTGAACATTTGAGTATTCATTTGTTGTAAGTCAAATCAGTTGAAACTCTGCAGCATCAAATTGTGCATGCTGCTCGAACAACATCGCCTGTGCTTGTCTGCCGATGACTATGAATGGAGGAGAATTGTGTATAGATACTGGTGTGTCATGTAAAAGTCTATTTGCGTGTGATTCCGATAATAAGATAAATACAACGTCGCATACTGTGAGGGTAGACAACTCAAGATGTGCACCGAGTTGCGTTAACTTTCCTTTTCATGAAACCTGCTTAAAAGAGCTTATGACTATAATAAGAAAGGTCAAACAATAATGAATAATAACTTTATTGCTCAATACTGTGTGTTATTGTTATCGGACTTAACATGATAATCGCTTGATAAACCATAGAAGCTCATCTTTGTCTATCATTTAAAAGAAATCCGTATTTTGTTCATATCCAAACATTCACCGTCACTACACAAGTTCGTTTTCCTTGATCATATTTAATATTATAGTTTGCATTTCTTTTTGCTAGTTCTTTATCAAACCAATCTGAAACAATTCGGCGATCTTCTGATGTTTTCATTGAAATCGTCAGATGAAATAGTTTCGGTAAATTTTCCATTAGATATTTGAATGCAGATTTTTGACTTATACTGCATTGAAGAACTTCAACATTGGAAAATGCCTTGCAGACCCTTGATAACTCAGCCTGAGTAATAAACATTTGTGTTGGAATACTCCAATTCATATATAAATCCAATCTTTTGATCATTTTAATTAAATATGTACACAATTCATCGTCCACTAGCAATGGCAATAATACAGTTTGGTCGATATACATCGATGATACCTTAGGCGTTTCTTTTAAGATGCTTAATAAAACCGATGGTTTCGCTATCTTACAGTCGGATGAAATGTTTAAATAAGACACACCAGATAAAGTCATACTACGTTTCAAAGATTTGATGTCTTTAGTCTCTAAAATACATTTCTCCGAGATTTCTAATCCCCCAAATGTTAATGAAGTAATTCTGTAAAAATGGCATTCCTTTGGTTTAGGAATTCTTTTTTCTTTTAATGTGAAATCTTGAGTGTCGCTCGAATCCGCTGGCATAACAACATAATGACTTGAATTTGTGTAAACCGCTAATTTACATCGATATAATGGACATGGTATCGTACAAATCCATCTGTTGTCACTGGTTAATAGACATTCGGTGTACCAATTATGAGCTCTATGCCAAAAATCACTTTGAAATTGTTGAAATATCTCCAGGATGTTATCGTCCGCATCCATACTATCACAACTGAATCTAAAATGAAATGTTTCCAGTCGAGGTAATGATGAAGTGATCAAACGTTCCCATCGATGAGCATCAAGAATATTTTGACCAACACCGCCAGATATTGAGAGACATTTAAGATTAGGTATTAGTTTTACAAACTGTTCAAATTCTTGGAAATCATGATCAAAATCACCTATCACCATAGTTGTTAGATTCGTGGCACAGCAATTTTCATTGCAGATCTTTCTGGATGGATCATTGTTTGTTTTAGAACATTCATGAACATTTAGATAAGTTAATAAAGGCAAGTTGGCTAATAAAATGTGTAGATTGTCTAAATCACATGATGATATTGTTACATTAGTAACTGACGAAAGTACATTGCGATACGAACGAAGCTCACCGAATGAACTTAATGATAGTGTCTTTAGTTTCGATGTTGTCAGGTAAGATAGTACGATATGAACGAATTCTCCACTACCGTTCAAATGAAGCGAAGACAATTCTTTCATTGATGATATAATTGGTTGCAATGGTTGAATGTTTTCGTCCACAGTGATAGTCAGTTTTAATGAATGCAAATAAGAAAACTCGGTGGTCGAAAGCAATGATGAAAACTTTTTTACTAGATCGCATGAATTCTTGTTTGATAAATGTAATGAAACGATTTTATCTCTGATTTCTGGGTTTTTTAAGATAAGTTTACAAAATCGATCGAATATTGATTTGCGAATATACGAAAAATCGACATGTAACGTGGAATTTCGAATGAGATGACTAAGACGATGATTCAATCGATCGAATGAATAAAATAACTCACAAGCATTGAGGTAGGCAAAGCATTGCAACAGGATCTCATTTGGTAACGATTCCAACTTCGTATGGGTCTTGCTTACTTCACTCATAGTTAACAGAGTAAATGATTTTCATATAAGCAAAATTGCTTCATTATCATGCAGCATTGCGAAATCATTTTGCTTATGACAGAATAGATAAAATTTTGTACACGAGAAAGATAAACATTTACATTGACTTTATATGGTTATTTCGCGAACCAATAGGCATCAAGAAAAATATTTTTGTTTTCTCATAGCTACAAAATATATTGCACAAACATTTTCAGAAGTCACGAAAATACGAATATATCTATTGATTACTGTTCATATTTAATGAGTTTTCTATTTGTCTTTTAAATGAGTAGGTGTCACTAATAGAAAAATTCTTTTTCCTTAACACTTCGATATCGAATATTCAGCGTCCATATACGAGGAATTCGTTCCTCGCTACATTTGAAGGACTAGCCAGGGTATCAAGGCGTAGAAAACGAATGCCGGTCAACTTTGGATTAAATGTGATATTGATCCATTGATCGTCAGACGTGTAGCCATTTAAATTCTTTACAGTTTCTAACGAATTACAATTAAAACCCGCAGAGAGTCTATGACTCGCAAAATCGCTGGAAACTGATATGTCCACCAATGAAATTTTTTCTTCTCTTCTTTAAGTAATAAGTTTTTCGAATGAAAAAATAAAATGGTGAGGATGCCACTAACATATGATCACTTCAGACGATTTAAAATCAATATCTAAAGAAGATAAATAAGATCTAATTGAAGTTCAACTCAAACACGAAAATGAATACATAGCAGTAATTAAGACTATTCGAGTAAAATAAGATGGATAAATGCGTAGTTCTGTGTGTTTTCTAGCAAGATCTTATGTACCAGTAAGTGTTCTAGTAAAATCTCGAGACGAAATCTGGATTTGCCCTTTCGGAGTGGATCCGAATATGGAATCAAATCAAAAGGAGTTCATTCAATAGAGCTCGGCGAGTTCTATCTGTTGGTCAAGTTCCATCGCTTGGTCTGATAAATAAGCGAATGGCGAGAGGTTCTACGTAAAGGAAAGCGTTTTTTCACTTATTTTTTTTTCTAGTTTTCCAGGTTTTTCTCTATGAAGAAAGGGATCTGGGAAAACGTAGCTATTGGAATCGATATAACTCGTCGAGATCTATCTTATTATAGCATTTTTGGTTTTTGATATAACCTATAGACGAATGCGTTCGGGGAATACTCGAATCCAGCTCCGAGATATCCTACGTCTTTTTGAAGACTTTGCTTTTTTTTATATATTGAGGATGAGCACAAGATTATTGTTGTGGACATCGTTGAATAACGTATGATTATGTCCTGTAGAAGTTTCATCTATCATTTATGACCAATAATTGAATGGAAAAGGTGCTGTTCCAAGTGCTACTCATTTTTAAAACAAAACTTGTATACGTTTTATTGTCATGGAAAATTTTGGTAGTACGTAAAAATGATACTTGTGGATATCTGAATACTAACTTACTGTGTCGTGGGTTTTTCTTTCAGTTTTATTGTTAATCGAAAATGAATGGAAGTGAAAAATCAAGTACTGTATGATATAGTGTGGGTGTGGGTGTGGGTGTGGGTGTGGATGTGGGTGTGGGTGTGGGGTGTGAGTGTGGGTGTGGGGTGTGAGTGTGGGTGTGGGTGTGGGTGTGGGTGTGAGTGTGGGTGTGGGTGTGAGTGTGGGTGTGGGCGTGGGTGTGGGTGTGCGTTGGAATTGTGATCTCTCTCTAAGAGAAGACCTCCACCATCCACATCTACACCTCCCGCACGCCACCCACATCCGCACCCGTCCAACACCCACACCCTCAAGAGCACATTTTCATTCTATATTCGTACCCCGTCACGTTGCTAACAAAAAGGAAACTGATTTTTTCGAATAAGCTATGGATGCTTAGAAAAACTGTAGAGAGAGATTTTATAGCCTCAGCGATTGGCCACAAAGTGAACCGTTTAGGTTTCAAAAAAGCTGCCACAATTCGGAGTTTTTCAAAAGTAAACTTCATAAAGTGAAAGTTTATGTTCTTTTTTTTTGTGTCACTTCGCTAACGCTAGATTTTTATTCTTAACTCCTCTGAACAAAGATCTTCAGCAATCATTTTTTCAGCGTATCTAGACAATCTTAGCAGGCATGTATCATATGAAAAGTAGTTTTTGGAAAGTTCGTTATCCTGAGATGCACATTTTGCCTGTTTCTTGTTTATATGTAAATCGTGACGATTCTGTTTTCTTCAATACTCTATTTTTCGATTTTTTTCCAATTTACTCTTATAATGACACTTCCTATGTAATTTTGCTTTAATCTAGATATCAATTGCCGGGGTGGTATGTCTCTCATCACATGAACATTTTGAAGTGACATAGAATACAAACTGTGAGCCTCTAGCCAATTATTGTTTCGATGAATGATATATTTTACCTGTTTACCGTATTATGTGTGGATATTTTCAATTTGTCTATTTGACTAATCGATCAATTAATGAATTTAAAATTAATGTCAGTTATATAAACGGTCGAAAGGAGGAGATTATACAGTGAGAGAACGAAAAAGATGAGCTCCTGGCGGAACTCGAGCCACACACCTTCTGCTATCCGGGCAGATGTCCTACGCCAATGAGATTAGAAGAGACGATGTTATATTTCTTTTTCGTCTTAGATCATCGTTATATGTACATGATCTAGCAATGTTGCACCTGACTTTGTATGTTATGATGCAGAGAAAAGTCCTGGATTCTTATCTAGAATGGCTTCAACTAATATAATTGATCAGCCCACTTGTTGTCGCATGTTAGATCTGATAAAAGAAGATGCGGTGACATATTTTTATATGTTGAAGAGGGAGTTCTTGCAACTCTATCGTGAATGTTCGACTACCGGTAATGAAACATCATGTGTAAATTCATCTTATTTTCATTGTAATGAATCTTTTATAATGCCTTTTCATATAATCGTGTTGGTAATGAATTCAAGTATTATTATTATAATGAAGATGAATCATTTCCTACATGTCATTTGAACATCTCAAATCGGTTTCCGTGCACGTCAGATCCAACCAAGTGCTTGTTACCTGTAGCGATTGGGAATAGATGTGATGATTGCTCAGAAGGAGAAGACGAGACAAACGAGAATTTATATGGTATTCAGCGACAAATACCATTCTCATTTATATTTGACGTAACTGTACATGTTCAAAAAGCAGACAGAAATGAAACTGATGAAACAAATTGTGAATGGTGGCCATGTTATAACGCATACTCTCATTGTAATACATATTGGGATTGTCTTAATGGTATTGATGACCTCAACTATCCCAACATGAATTGCTAATGGAACGAATTTCAAAATCAAAAACAAAGATTTGAATTTAACTTATTCTTTATCATTAGTTCACATGTATCATAAGCGTTGAAATGACTGTACGAATGGTAAATTTATTCATGAACTCTATTTTGACAATGAAACCAGTGATATTAGCAAGTCTTATTACTCATTTAACAAATCCAAATGTATTAGTGAAGACAACATTTGCAATTATAAGAGGTGTGGGTGTTTTACCTTCATCGACACCCACACCCACTCTAAGCATTGTAACATATTTCTAGAATTAATTGGAGCTATACGCCATCTTTTGGAGTCAATGGAGTCATATGGAAGTAATAGCATTGCTTGGAATTATATGGAGCTGCATAAAGTGAATGAAAGAATTTGAAATCAGTCACAGTCGATGAAGTCAATGAAATTTCAGGATCACGGAATCAACGTTTGCCCACTTTGGAAGTTGATGCAGTGGTTGGTTTAGTCGTTGCTTTGGTAGTTAATGCAGTGGTTGGTTTAGTCGTTACTTTGGTAGTTGATGCAGTGGTTGGTTTAGTCGTTACTTTGGTAGTTGATGCAGTGGTTGGTTTAGTCGTTGCTTTGGTAGTTGATGCAGTGGTTGGTTTAGTCGTTGCTTTGGTAGTTGATGCAGTGATTGGTTTAGTCGTTGCTTTGGTAGTTGATGCAGTGGTTGGTTTAGTCGTTGCCTTGGTAGTTAATGCAGTGGTTGATTTTGTCGACCCGTTGATTGTCTAAAATGTTCGGATGCTCATATATCGATGCACAAGGAAAGCATAACCGAGGAAAACTCTTTCCGAAGTGATCCAAGCGCAGTAATATTGATACATTGTAGGAATTCACCGAACTCTAGTTCACTAGGGTTCAGATAGGATTACATCCGGTTTCAAGTGATTCGAATTCAGGGTAACAAGTCTTCTCTGTCAGATGTTGCAGAAATTTAGTTTGCAACCGATAGAGGAGATTTCGGGTTATTCATACAAGATTATATCGACTTCAAGAATATTCCACAGAATTCTATCAAATCTTTTCGACTTGCAACCTAATAAGGATTCGAATCCTGGCAATAGTTTTCTTCGCGGAAAAACATTACTCTTCTTGCGGTAAGGATACTGTAAGGCACGTAGAAATCTCAACATTGATAAGCATTGGTACATCATATCACCCCGGAGTGGTTTTGAAGGGTAGGTGTTCGGTGAATAAAATTTTATTCACCGAACACCTACCCTTCAAAACCACTCCGGGGTGATATGTGATGTAAATTTTAACATACTCATCCACGGTTCGATCAGGAAAAGTCAA
>CAJNSZ010002551.1:0-14959 GCA_905329745.1 Rotaria sp. Silwood2
GCGTTTTTTTGAGTCATTGATCTTGTGATGCCTTTTCTCTACTTAAAAAGTAAAACAAAAAGACTCTGTACTGCAGTGCATCCCGTCATGTTCTTTCAAGTAAAACATAATTATCGGTGCCCGTGTCTAATGGATATTTAATCGGTGCATAAAGCTTATATAGAATTTGAAGTTCTATGAAGGTTGCTGTTCTCTGATTGATGCTCACAGGGAGAAAACTCGTCGAAATACTGATGATCCTATAGTTGTGAGTCAGAGCTCTTGTGTCATTACTGTGGGAATTAAGAGGCAGATATGACTGATTGAGGGTTTTATTTAACTTTCATATGATCATAAAAGTGCAGAATACTCACACCCTCTAACGATTGATCCATTCGCTGTTGAGTAATTATTTGTCTGTAAATTTATGTTTTCATTTTCTTTTTTTTTTTGATATTATTTAATTCATTATTAACACAATATGCAAAATGTTGATAGTAATGAAATAGTTCTTTTTTCTCAGCACTATGTTATTAAATAATCTATCTATTGTTTGTACGAAAGCCAACATGACTTTTTATCGATATCATCATCGTTCCTAGTTCATAATTAGAGATTGGAAAGAGCAACAGATTTGTATAAAAGCAGGGGCTCTAGAACTACGGAGGAAATTTGTAGTCTTTGAGTATTGTGGATTCCTGTGGAGTTCCAGAGTCCTGCGATCTGCTGGTGCTCCCTTGGGAAATATTCAGCAGTTTCGATGTTTTCAGAAATCGTTCAAAATATTATTGATAAAATTTCAATTTTTTTGTATCTTACATTCGAATAGTTACGAAAGGGTATTATTAAAAAATGGCAAAATATTTTGAAAAAAGAACTCTTTATCAGGAGTATGCTGAGCATCCTGATGACGCGTATGACAAATGAACATGTGTAATTTGCCTTGTTCACGCAATGTACGCATTCCGATAAGATCTTCTGTGAATTGACGCGATTGATTCCATGTTTCAGTTTCCAACGATTGTGGTGCATAGCCCAGAAACCAACCTGATTGTGGTGGCGTGATAGTTTCATCTATGTCTGAATAGGTCATAACAAATGCATTGAGCTTGAGCATATTTATACGATAGGTTTCATTGCGAACTTGACGTTCATTATTAATGTCAGGAAGAAAATGACTTCGACTTGTGTATTTCTCCAGTTGAAAAGGATCACGCCAGAAGCCCGCAATACTAATCACATTCTGGACAGACTCTTCATATGCATATTTTGAAATTAATTCCCAAAATTGACGAGGAAGTAACTTGAGAGCAGGATCGCCAAAAACACCTTGATGAGCACCAACCAGAGTAATCAAATTGTAGACAGACAGTGAACATCGTTCTACAGCTCCTCTAACAATCAAACTACCTTGTGAAACGCCAAGCATGTTGAAGCCTTGATGCAGATGTTCATCGGCAAGAACAGTGGCACAAAAGAGTTCTACTTGCTTATTCATTGGTAGTAAAAAAGAATCGTCGAATCCATTGCCAATCTCGATTGAAACAACATAGATACCTGGAAATGATGCGGTAAGCCAACTACCGAGCTCATTCATGTCGGCAGCGGTCGCCGTAACACCATGCATCAATACTACCGGCCTATATATGGTTGCACAAGTAGTACTGGTAAGAAGAGCTACGATAAACAGAAAGAGACTCATTTTTACTTTAACGAAAAATAAAACATCCCATTCTTTTTTATAGAGAATAATGATGGGCACCTGTTAGTTCTCATGCATATATCTCTCATATGAAAATAGTCACTGGCTATGATATACTGCACTAACGATGGAATCATTCATACCCATGATAGTATCTATCGAAAAAAAAAATCGAAGACCAACTTTGAAATTGACCTTCCCTCGAGAACATATCAAAGGCTACTTAATGTGCTACTCATTAGAGTACCACATCAATCAAATTGGCAAAAATGTTAACTACCGACGCTTATATCTATTTTTTTTTCTTTTCACATGTAGTTCATTGGAATCAGCTCATTTTATGGAAGTGAATAGTCATGATATTGTTTACGATGCGTCCGACCTACTCAATGCTTAACTGTGTAATGCCAAGATGAAAGACTATAGGACTTGTCGAGAGATTAATTTGAAATATAAATTCATCCATGTGTACTTGTTATGTGTTCGATCTAGATTAAAAATTTGAGCACATTAATTCATCGAATTGGTGGATCTCATTCGACATCTATCTAAAAACAAACGTTTCATAAGGAACCATAAATAGTTTTAGATAAGACGCTGAACTTCTTATGAAAACTGTTTGCTAATTGTATTTTATCAAACTGAGAAACTATCAAAACAAAACGTATTTTTTAGTAGAATATCGATTAACTTCTGTTTCTGATAGATAGACGCTGTAGAAAATGCATCTTGATCGAATGGTGAATGATGACGTACTACTGTTTCATATCGAAATAAATCCTTGCGAAATATATGAAAGGATTGTAATTAATATAGGTTTTTGTTTTTCATTGCTTTAGAAAACATGACTTGTATTCTGGTAACCTAACCCTTATCATATTGCTAAGCATCTTGCCTATCATCGAAATAGGATCTTTGACATCATCTCTCACAAAATAATAAGGACATATGCATTATAATAAAAAGTTGAGTCTAATAGTAAGAAATTGCTGTCCGAAGCATCGTGTATATTCTACAGATGATTGATTAGATTTGAAACCTTGAATAACTTCAATTGCATTTTCAGTAATTGTGGCGATATCGATATATCTATTCTCTATTATAATTCTCTTTCTCTCCTCCGGTTGTGTATATATATACGCGTGTTTTATATTTAGACGATACGATTGATGATGTAAGAAAGCCGAATAAAGCGTGATTTCATCAGCGTTAGTACTTCTTCTATTCAAGATCGCCATAGTAATCAAATTTTGTCTGGTTCTACAGATATTCATTAGGAGAGAAGTTCTAAAATAAACACGATATAAATGATTCAGAACAATATTTACTATTTTTTTTTCCAAAACACATAGAAAACAAGCATCATGTTTAATCGATTTCAATTAATTATTAATGTAATTGCACCATCTCAATGTGAAACAATTTGTATAGTATAGTAAAACTTCTATATTGTGAACATCATTGGGATCACTGAAAAGTGTTCGCCATACGAAGATGTCCACTTTAGAGAGTTGAAACTTGGTTTGCTGTGAAATGAAGAAAACATGCTAGAAAATCCACTTCTATATTAGACATAGATAAAGGCCTGATTATTTATCTTTTCGTTCATCTATTTTCATCTGAATAATTTAAATTGAAAGGTTTTTTTTTAAGTACAATACAAAATTGAATTGTTTATTGTACCGTATTATACGAACCATTCGTATACTTGATCGTCCAGTTTTTGTGCATTAACACATTCTTCTTTTCGTCCAACATTCTGATTCTGATTTGTTTCATAATCATTTAAATACTCTGTTTTATATTTTAAAATATTTGAAACAGACCTAAGTCATATATGATATCTTTTATCCAATTATTTTTTTGCTGCAAAGTCAGCTCGTGTCATGATGCTATTCTTCACTTTAGGCATGTAGACAAAATGTATTTACTCGTAGTGTATACGAAACAAGTGATTGAAAAGAAATACAGGTAAAAAAATATGTTCATATTAGAAAGAAGTATTTACAGTAACAATTGCTCCATCAGACTCAAGACCGTTCATAATTAGAAGACGTTCACTATTAGAGGTTTTACAATAGTTAAAAAATGGCTCCATTTAACAGACTTTAGTTTGGTAACAACTTCACATAGTTTCTAAGTATGAACCATCCAGAAAAAAATGATGCAAAATTAGGTTCTCGCATGCGAATATAGAGTACGATTAAAACTGACTCACAAGTAATGATAGATTAAAATTGATTAACAGATAACACAGAATTGGAACAGATAGTTACTATGTAAAAAAAATACGAAAAAATATAATTTTAATTGATTTTTTTTTGTCTTTTCGCATGGGAAAAGGCTCTATTTAGTTTTATTTCATCCTACCGCTTACAAAACCGTACAACAGTGTAACGAATCAATAAAAAACTGAACTGAATCGAAATATATGAGTATTTTCATCACAACTATTTCGAAACAAAATTCGAATTATAATCACTAAAATGTTTCACTGGAATGTTATAATCTGACACTCAACGAATAATATAGATGTCTAGTACTCCAAGAAATTACAATGCATAGCTACATTTGACAAATAAGTGTTTCATGTCTGCAGTACTACTGGTCATTCTTCTTGAAACACATCCCAAAATAATTATTTTGCTCGATGACCATTATTTTAATTCTTGCATTCAAGAATGAAATGTGCGATAGAAATATTAGGAGATATGAATAATGCAACAGTTCATTTACGTGCATGTGTCCTTGTAGGAATCCCACAATATTTCTATGCAAATATTTTAGTATAATATTCGAATCTAGTCCTATCTGTCTAGGCTACATGCATGTTTGTATAAATGACAGTGCTAAAATGATGAAGTCGGTTTTGAAAACACTGATAAAACATAAGGTCGTTCACCATTTTTGTTGTGTAACTTCTCACTTCAGAAAAGTATAAAACGGCGGAAATTTTGTAAAGCCTATTTTAAGAGGAAATGTATTAATTTTTCATGTAACAAAATTGTAAACAATATAATCCTCTATCTCATTAAGTCAGTATAATCTGAGAGTTTCTCTTATATCTAGTTGAAGATAAGAGAAAAGTCGTCCTGTATTTTTTAGATTGGATGTTAATTATTTAAGATAGACGAATAAATCTGCTAATGTCGCCATTCATTATCCCTAGTAATTACCGAGAGATAAAATTAGTAATTCATTATAGACTTCTTCATTTTGTAAAAAACTTCCCTAAGAAATATAGCTTGATTAACGTGTTAATATAAATTGAGAATGTCTACTCCTACAATATCAACTGTTGCTTATATTTCGCAGCAAATCGTTAGATATTTTGGAATACCTATTTTTGTTGCTGGCGTGATTGGCGCAATATTGAGCACAACGGTATTGTTTAGTCTTCAAACATTTCGACAAAATTCTTGTGCATTCTATTTGGCACTGATGTCAATATTTGATCTGAGTGAGTTAATTATAAGTCTACTCAGTTTCATTATGATTAATGGATTCGGTATTGATTGGACACAAAATTCAATAGTCTATTGTAAAGTCAGGCTATACTCGATTCAAGTATTTGGTCTCATTGCTAAAAACTATTTATGTCTAGCAACTATTGATCAGTTTTTGGCTACTACGACTACTCGCCCTCAATGGCAACAATGGTG
Source organism: Rotaria sp. Silwood2 (assembly GCA_905329745.1). Lineage (NCBI taxonomy): Eukaryota > Metazoa > Rotifera > Eurotatoria > Philodinida > Philodinidae > Rotaria > Rotaria sp. Silwood2. Next base: position 5,344 of record CAJNSZ010002551.1, read on the forward strand.
TACTGTTAAATTGGCTCGTCGTCTATGCTTAGCATGTGGATTGTTATGGGCTATCGTTGGAATTCCATTCATCATCTATTATGACTTAATAAAATCATCTTTAACCGGAAAGCTTACATGTGTGATAACAAGCAATAATTTTCTGCAATATTATAATACTTTTCATTCAATGTTTGTTCAAAGCTGTCTTTTTGTCATCACAACAGGCATATTTGGATTATTAGCCTATCGCAATATACAACAATCGTCTCATCAAGTATTACCTATTATACGACGTGGATTAGCCAAACAACTCACAGTAATGGTATTGGTGCAAGTGATCTTCAATTTCTTTGCCATTCTACCATATACAATTATCAACGCTATATTATTTATACCTAACATTACTAATGATCCTACTGTGGACGCGATTATCAAGTACGCCAGATTATTTTCTGTCTTCTCAACTTATGTCTGTTTCGCAGTGAGTATGACTCTTTTGAAGTAGATTGATAAATTTCTGTAAAAACATATTTTCAGAGTCCATTCTACATTTACTTGTGCGTATCCGAACGATTTCGTCATCAATTGGTTTATGTACTCTTCAGACATCATCTCAAACAAGCAGCAAAGAAACGAGAAGTGTTGGCCAATCAAGTTGTACCACAAGAGAGTATGCAACTCTCACAATTTGCTCTATGATCTTTTTCTTCTTTTCTCGTTCACTTTTCCACACGATTATTTACTTTCTAGATGCACCTTATTTCACTATTGTCATTTGTTTCAAAATAAAACAAACTTATTGATTCTTGAGTTTTCGATTATACTTCGATATGCATTATGAATTTCAATCAATGACGAAAATGAATATTTCGCAGTATTCAACTTCACATATGGGTGTGAGTATCAAAGTACGATTGAAGTGAAGGACACACTCGCATCCCAGAACTAGTCAGAGTGCATAGAGTGATCGAAAAGTTCTTGGAACTGTCTTCGATTATTGCTGCTTGACGCAATGCAGTACTTTCTTTTTAATGCTTGGATAGTGTCAGTACTTGTCAATTGATTGACGAAATTGAACAATTATTGTTTGCTTCTAGTATAATTAAAACTGATTTTTGTCTAAATGCTATATTTTTAGATGGATAAAACGCGCATGCGGTACTACATCTTAAAAAGATGAAAACTCAGCTATACATTAAAGCAAATTCATATGGTATTTTTTAGACAGAGAAGAATATCATAAGAAGATGATCCAAGAAACCGCCGGTCACTAACTGAAGTTATCCGTAGAAATATTGAAGTCGTCAGCGCATTAATTGAAGAAAAAACGGAATCAGTATTCGATATATGGTGTTTGAAACTGTTCTGTTGTACGATATTATTAGCAAGATTATTCATGTTCAAGATGAGTATCATCACGGCAGCTGACTGAAAAATGCAAGTAGCAGCAAGTTGACATCTGGCAAAAAGAATCTTGCCAAATTGTAAGAAAATCACATGGTAATGAAAAAAATAATTACAACGAAAAATGTTACCATACTGAAGATAATTTTAAAAGAAGAACCTATGAGTTGTAGTGATAATTTAGAACTATATTTCTCGATCATAATAATCATATCCATTGTATATGTCTCGACTATTCTTGGATTTCACATGTTGCATAACCATCTTGTGAGAACAATCCATGCTTTCTTTCGAAAATTAGGTTTCATCCATGAGTATAATCTTTAGATAATTCATTTTGAACAGACTTCATATTTTTGAACAACACCAAACAAGAAAATTGTTCCTGCAAAAAATGATTAGTTGATGTCTTCGTCGAATTATTCGAATGTGCGTGACTCAATCTTCTATTAGTACATCAGGATGATGTTTGCATCTCGATTTCGTTTAGCTACGCTTGATTTTCATTCCTTTTGTGATTTTGCGTGACAGTCAAACTTCCATGGTCTTGCTCAGCTGTTGACACCTTTGTCACTCGATGTTCTTGCTCTTCAAGAAGCTCTTCATATTACAGAATCGTCCGATACAACATTTAATACTCACTCTGATTTGAACCTTCTCTCCAAACTACTGCAGTTACGTTATGTTACCTTTGGTGCTGCCGCTAGAGATGCATTCGGCAATGCACTTCTCTCACAGTATCAAATGTTGGCAATACAGTGTGAAGACCAGTTCTCAAAAGGCAATGATGCTACTATTTACGTCATCCATCTTGATCATATGAAGGAACAGTTTCGTTTGACACAAATAAATGAATTTGAGAAGCATGTACAAGATTCCGATGGTTTTCAATTAGTTGTGGGTGATTTCAATTCGTTAACATTTGACGATTACTCTGACGAGTATTTTGACACAAATATTCGAAAAATACGTGATCAAAATTCCTGGGAAACTCCTTACAATTTAGTGATAAATGAAATGAAAGAAAATGTATATCGGGACTGTTGGCGTGAAATGAACAAGTAGTCACAAGTGCTTATGGAACCCGAATTGATTATATATGGAGAGGAGGTGAGTTGAAAAATGTAACGGATCACAATGGTGTTTTAATAACGTTTTCCAAAAGTTGACGAGCGTTGATAATGAACATAATGAAAAAGAAGTTTTAGCTGGAGTAGAAGTCGTCTCTTTATTAACGACCTTATTCACACTCATAAAGACTTTGTCTGATTGATCATAGTCTATACATTGAAAGTTGTAACTCCCGAGCAACAAAACAAAAAGGCTTTAGAAGCTAGTCTTGACGAAGTTATTTCCAGATAGATCATCGAACAGCGAAATGTTTGAGTTGATGATTCTTGAAAAGTAATAATTAGATTATGTCTTGATTTGTTCGCATCACAATTACTAAAACTATTTGAAGAAAGCAAAAGAAAAGGTCAGAAAATTTATGTGATCTTAATGTCAATTTTCTAAAAATAGAAATAAAAGTTGTTTTTTTTTTCAAGCCATCTAATGAACTAGTCGATGACCATTTTCCACAAGCACTATTCCCATGTAATTGAGTCAGTTCCTAACATTGAACTAGAGTAATGAAAAATTTTTAGACTCCTACGATTTTATTTGATGGAATTATCAGTGCTGAAACGTGAGAAACTCTGAAAAGCACCAAAAGAAAAGTGATCTCTATTCTTCCACTTATATCTTCGTTTGTTTTTATCCGTTTTTTTTGAGCTACATCCCATTTGAAAAAGCACATTAAACTGAACAAAAACATCTCGAATAGGTTTCTGAAAAACTGCGCTTATAGGAAATTGACTTTTTTCACTGGTAAGCTGGTTTTCAATATGATTACTAATTGAGACGCAACTTTAATATAGTGCAGTTGGTAAAAAATTTTGTTCTCTACAAAATCATTATAAAGATTTTGAGCAAAAAATTTTGGTAAAGCCCGGAAAAGGTGGGTTTGCAGTATTTCTGAGGCATGATTGATGTAATTCAATGAGAACCTCAGGAAAATGAAGATATATGTAACCATTTTCTTTTGGTTTAACAATACTCCGTGGATATGGATCGATCACAATGTCAACACAGAAATCTCCACATGAATTATCTGTAGATTTAGAGAATAATCATTCTAAAATAATATCAACCAAGATCTTAATATATAAGGATGGTTCAAAACGTGCACGTTTTAAGCAGTCTTTATCCTTAACATTAATAGCTGGTAGTCAATCAAAACAAACATTTGAATCAGATAAGTCAAAGATATATCAAAATGTTATCCGACCATATATTATATTTTGTTTTGATATAACGTGAAGGCAATGTATTTCATTGCAAATTAGATATGCTTGTTTCTCGATGAGTTTTTTCCTTCCACTCATCCTGATCTCATACCGCGAAGAAAACATAACGTCATTTAAAAAAGGAAGAAGTGAAAAGTATATATTAACGTCATAATGTGACGAAAACATTTGATGGACGAAAAAAATCATGTTTTTCGCTATGACACAAAATAGACACACATATTCCAATGATCATATCAGTTCCGTTGGGAACATTGGTATTGGAAATTTCAAAGATCGGTGTGAATAAATAGAAATTTCTCTCATGTGGACTGTCATTCATTTTCATTCAAACAAAGATATACTCTTTACGTATAGGTGATTGAATTGTTCGTCCATTCATACATAATGGATCCTTTTGCGATAGCTATGGGAATGGCTCCAGAAGCAGCTGGACTTATTTTACGTGGAGCTGGTGCGATAGTTCGAGGAATATATCATCGTCATCAGGACAACAAGTTGAGAAATTCAACTATTTCATACGGGTACCACAACACTTATTATGGCTCAACGCAAACCACTGATTATTTGTACACAACCACTCAACTAACATATCCATACATATTGACAACTACCAATTTTACGATCTAGAATTTGATATATATGCGATCAATATTATTAGAGAGCACTCTAACAAAACGTCCATATTTATTTATTTATTTTTCTTCTTCTTCATCTTTTTCGTGCTTGTATGCATATGTATGTCTTTTATTTCTAGTACGCATATCTACTCCGGTACAAATCTAAGTCAATCTTTTTTTCTCCTGGTTGTTCCGTCCGTGAGAACTTATTGAAATTCTCAGTCTTTTCTTCTGTTCTGAATATATTTCAACGTATTTAGAAAGAAGATGCGTGATATCATCTTCTTTGTTGTACTAGTGTTGAGTGAAGTAGGAGAACCGAATTCATTATCCTCCTCCTTTCTGTTTCTATTTTTCTTCTCTCCTGTGCGTATGAACGTGACTCTGGACTATTGATAAATAGTTGCATTTTTTTTGAGAAAAACGAGAATTCATTATTTATCTTTTTGTTTCTTTTTTATTTCGAGCTTGTCAGTGTTTGTTATAATTGAGTTCTTATGTTTTTTTATATGAAATATTTTGCATTATTTTAATCTTTCTTATTTGTGTTGTTGTTTCTGTACACCCTTTTAATTGTAAAGAAACTAGACAGATTATATTTATTAATCTCAAATAAAGTGATAAAAGTATTTTTAACCTTCAACAAACTAAATTAAGAAGACTCTATGCCAAATATATTTTTATATGTTAATTGAAAATTGGAAAAAAAGAACGAGACTATAAGTTTAATCATCGTTGTCAAGTTCTTTCCATAAATATAAAAAACAAGTCATTGTGTACCATCCAATGAAAACCTTGAAAATTATAGTAATGTGTTTAATCGATCAAATATCGTGTTGCTTGTTTTTATTTTCTGAAGAAATAAGATACTTATTATGCGATATACTATTCTGTAGTTTCGTGCACATAGAATAGAATTATTTTCAAGAAGTATGTTTGAAGTTGTTTTGATATATAAGACATTTCTTTTTGTGAATCCTTGTCTGCTACTGTCATTTGATTTGTTTACCTTAACTAACAGAAACTGTTCTCGTCACTTATATGATGTACACTTTTTCCAATATACTCCTCATTATTGCTCGTACACATTCAGGTGTAGATCAATCGATATGTCTAATTTTTTTTTAATACAGATACATTCTCTTTCGTTCTGTAAGAACGAAAAAATTGGTCGAAGATGCTTGGGTATCACTTCCCATATCATGATGGATGACCTTGAGAAAAATGAAATATTATTATTTAATGTTCGTTGCATGATATTATGCTTATTGCTGACAACCTGTTCTCCATATAATAGACAAGATGCATGTGGCAGAATATATTCATGCTTCAAGTAATGAAGATGTATTGAAAGCAAAGATTTCGTTTCTTTTTCCGATGGTTGCTATGCAAATAGATGGCGTCATTTATAGCATTCAGACAATAAAATGATCACCATTCACTGCACTCCAAAAGGAACCATGTTCTAATAAACTGACAAAAATAATCTTCCGAATTTCTGAAACTCTTAATAATGCATCATTGATAGTAACAAAATCCGGCAGATGTCAATGTGAATGAGGTATCTAGTCAAATCAAATTAATTTTGTGTAATTTAACCGGACGCGTCGAAAAAAAAAGTGATGCAGGACTTTTGAGGTGCATTATACTTCGAATGAGTTATTGCCATAGCAAGAGATAATATCAAACATGAGGAACTCTGACAAACTCTATAAGCAAAATGACTTCCATTGCATGAAACTGAATAAAAGCATCTGAATTGCGTTTCTGAAAAGTCTTGCCTTGATACAAAACAAATTAGTTTTCCTGAAAAACTGCTGTTTTATTTAACTGACTATTTTTTCAATTGTAAGACAGTTTTCAATATGATTACTACTGATGCCAGGATGTGGGTGTAGGTATGAATATTGGTAAAGAGGAGGCAAAGACCAATACGCCTACACTATTCACGCCGCATGTTATTTTTGCTTTATTTATTATGTTTACTAACATTTATGTTTGAATATTTGTCCAAAAACCAGTTTATTGATCGGCCTAGTACTACCCAAGAACAGATAATAAAAATTTTATCTATTTTAGATAGCATAAACGATCGGTTATACTGTCTCACAAATAGAATACGCTTGATTATATATATTAGAAATGTTTGTCATCCAAAGATAATTGTCGTTTATCAATAATACGTTCTGTTGCCTTTTACATAGATTGATGTTTTTGAAGATTTTCTTTTCATCTTTTATCTAAAATTATACTTCTGTGGAATTCTTGAACACAAATGATTACCTTTTCGTTTGGGATTAACAATAATTCATGCTGAGGAGAAAGCGAATCATAATTTATGTAACTGAATCAGAAACTTTAAAAAATGAAGATAAATGTAGTCATTTTCTTTTGATTTAAATATACTCCGTGGATATGGATCAATTGCAATGTCAACATAGAAAGTTCAACATGAATCATGTGTAGATTTAGAAAATGAGCATTTCAATAATTCTTCTAGAATATCAGCCAGGATCCTAATGTAAAAAAGATGGTTCACAACTTATAAGTTTTAAGCAGCCTTTATAATCATAGGACACACGTTTGGTGGTCAATCAATGGAAAAATTTGAGTGAGATGCGTAAAAAAATGCTTTCATGAAAATAAAACACTGATTACATCCTATATATGACTTGAATAAAGTCACAATGAAACAATTAAGGCACCTTTTGTTCTTCAATTTTCTCTGTGAAAGATCATCCGATAATTATATTGAAATAGTGATTTCGATAGATCTTCTTCAGTGATCAAAAGTTTAAAACACATTTTATGTTTTATTAGTTGTTTTTTTTTCGTAGAACACAATTTATAGTTGGAAATGAAACCCGGTTGCACCTTGTTTAGAGGTGCTGTATAAAGTTGATCTAATGCTTTTGCTTCTTATAAGTAGTTTCCATGATGTTTTCTTGCTGCTGTTGTTCTATAATTAAGCGCTCCATCAACTTAATTGCATTGTACCAATTCAATCATACATTTTAAAGAAGGCAGTCAGATGTCATTTGAAAGTATAAACTATGCTCTAGCTTAGGCATATGTTTAATTACGAATAATAGATTGTGCAAAAGTTTCTAGACAAGATATTTCTTGTTTTTTTTGACAGCTAAATATAGTCAACAAAACTTTAGAACATTGCATCAGAATCCGAATTGTGTGACCTTTTCGAATCTATGCTTAATTCTATTTTGAGATTCATATGTAAGAAATTGTGAGCATACATTTTCAAGATCGAAAAATAAAGTTTGAAAGGAAAGCAGTTGAATCAACAGATATAGAGATGGAAAATCTGATCATATTCCGTTTTCAAAACGATTGTATGCTGTTTTTTAGCAATATTTCTTAGCACATTCTTACCTCAATCGTAGAGACATTTCGCATAGATTATTTAAAGAAGTCTAGCAGACGACTAATGATTATGATATCATTTTGTAAAGAAATGTTTGCTCTTCCTTTGGATGTGTTCCGAACACATTTTACCATCATCTTGAATAGCTTCCTTCATCCTGACATTCGTTCAAACTTTATTTTTTGATCTTTCAAAAATTCGCTAATTAATTCTAACTTATGAGACCTACTAAAATTTCAAACATAAATTCAGCAAGAGCACAAAACGCTGATTCTGACAAAATATTCTAATACTTTTGCTGACTATCTTAATCGATCGAAAAAAAAAACATCATGTCTAGCAACTTTAGCACCACCCATTACAGTGTATGAGTAAATATTACTACATTGATTACAATCGTACTGAGGTAAAACATTTTGACGGAAGTTCTATATTATTTTGTTCATTTTTTGATGTTTCTTTCGTTCATGTATTTTTAAATTGAAAATGAAATCAAAATCTTTCCTTTTTTTTATTTATTATTATTTATTAAAATTAGTGATTTTCAAAAATCAAGAGTTCGAAAACAACTATTTAACAACGAAAAACTAATAAAACATAAAATATGCCTTAAACTTTTGGTCACTAAAGAAAAAGGATTTCTTGTATAAAACAAAACGAAAACACTGTCCTTTAATAAGTTTAGTCCATCAGTCTTGTTGTCCATTCATAGAACTATCAAAATCACTATTTTAATATCATTATCCAATGATCTTTCGTAGAGAAAGGTGAAAAGCAAAAAGTGCTTCAACTTTCGATTGTCACCTTCCATAAAGATTTTATCAGATCATATATTTTTCTTTTTTTTTTGGTAGAAAAACTCTGATGATAATGTGTTGCATTACAAATTAGGAGAAAGGCAGAAGAAAAAAGTATATGCCAGGGTGGTAGTATGATGAAAATATTTACTTGATGATTAAATCATGTTTGGCTCAAGGACAAAATTGCCACGTCTGCCATCATGATAGTGTCACTTCCCTTTAGAACATTGTGATGGAAGAATTCACAGATCGGCCTTATAAATAGAAATTGCTCTCATGTGAACTATTATTCAATTTCATTCAAACAAAAAAATACATATATTGTCTGTACCTGCTTGAGTTATTCGTCTATGCAAACATGACAGATCCTGTATCTCTGGCTCTTGCATTTGGTTCTTCAGCACTTAATCATGTTGTATCTGGAATTGATGCTGTAATTCGAGGGATATATCCTAATCATCTGGATCACAAGTTGAGAAATTTAACTATGCAATACGAGTACCAGAATACATTTTATGATTATACGCAAAGCACTGACTATTTACACTTAATCACGCAATTAATATGGCCATATATATTGACATTGTAACTATTCCATGACGTAGAACTTGACATATGCGATCAATATTGTTAGCGAGTACTCTAGCAAGCGTTCATCTTTATTTCTTTATCTTTGTTGTTCATATTACTTGTATGTGTGTGTCTATATGCATGTCTTTCATTTCTAGTATATCTGGATCAATATTTTTTTCTGTTTGCCTATCTTTCATCTCTTTTTCTGATTTCTTTTCCGTCAGTGAGAATTAATTGAAATTCTCAGTCTTTTCTTATGTTCTAAATTTATTTAAATGCTTTAGAAAGATGCTTAACATCATCTTTTTTGTTATACTTATATTGACCAGAGTAGTAGGAGAGTCGAACTCATTACTCTCCTCCTTCTCTCTTTATCTTTTGTGTGCACTAACGTGTCTATGGGTGACGTATAAAGAGTAGAAAGTTTTTATTTTAATAAATCGATTGACTAGTCAAGAAAAATTTCCTCATTATGTTAAAACTGTCGTTGCAGAGATCAGCTTCTGG